>OY804588.1:29192477-29497477 GCA_963680875.1 Bathymodiolus brooksi | reverse complement strand
ATGTGTGTTTGCAGGAAGATGGGCCCCCCTGGCCAACGGGACCCTGCACACCTAAGCACAATTGTAAATCCGGCACTGTAATATGTGTATTAAGGGTGTCGTTTTCGTCCTCTTTCTACATTTTTTCTAGTAGAGGGTTTTGTATCAGTTCCGACAGTATGGTAATTTTTCTAGGGGGTTTTGTATCAGTTCCAACAGTATGGTAATTTTTCTTTTTCATTTTAATACAATGGTACTAGCGACGATATCATTAAAATTAGATGTTGTTTTTTCTATATTTTCTATTATTTTCATCCAACCATCTACTTACATCTAACCGCATCGGATATGGAATGGCATCAGAGGTTACAGTACAAACGATTAGTTACAATATCTTGTAATATTGAATACTGTTGGTTATAGAAATATTAGAGAGCTACCGAATGAGAATGAAAGATTACCTGACATGATCCTAAACTGAATGTTGAGATAAGTTACAGTATCAAATCATTTATGATCTTGAATTTAACATATCTTACAAGCAAACAGTTAAATGATGATACTAGTTTTTCCAGAGCACATAAATTTAGTTGGGTTCGTGCAGCTCAATATTTAACTTTCTGCATATTGCTTTATCGACAATTCTTTGACTTTTTGTTCTCTCTCATTTAGCCATTGGTATGGTCTGTGTTTCTATATACAACTTTTCGGTAGCTCTTTGGTATCTTCAACCTTTTCTACTATAGAACCGATTCCTCTAATAATAATAGAGCTATAATTTGTATATTTCGTTAAAATATGATGACGTTTCCTATATCCCAGTAATTGACCGAAAGCTATGGACTTCGTTAGATAGATTGAAGTTTATTATTTATTTATTTATTAAATTTTACGAGATAGAATTAATGCGAATATCAATAGATTTTTCTTTTTGAAGTCGACTTTGAAAATGGAGATGGCTCCGGAACGATGTCACAATTACATATATTTGCATATGCATTAGATTAATCCGCATAATGCAAATTTTATTTTTGCATTTGCAAACATTATTTCTGCATAAGGAGAAATCAATTTAGGAATACATGTATATATTAAAATATTAACATTTTCGTTACCACAGCCTGAACATCCCTAAATTTAATCACAAAAAACGAAACAATACACATTTTTTTATGCAGTATCCTCAGTCCCCTCTTGATAACTAGAATTACTTGTAGAGTAAATTGGTAAATAAACACAGCAGAAGTTGGGTAGGAGTACACAATGCCTTAATGACAGCAAATCAATACAATGAGGAGAATTAGTGACAGTCAGAAATAAATGAAGCCATTTTTCTTTGCAAGTAATCAATGGAACTGTTTTGATGAGAAAAAAATGCAATGTTATTATTATTATTATTATTATTATTATTATTATTATCCAGATTTTTTCAAACATAAGGTTTTGGGTTATTTGTGCTTAACGCCACTTGAAGCAATATTTCTGGTATATCATGACAAACTGTTTTATTGGCAGAGGAAACAGTATGTATGTCTCAAGATATAATCTGCCACCTAATACAGGGCACTTGATCCGTTCAAAGGTGTATCAAGTTCACCTAACACCGATCGGGAATCGAACTGGCAACTTGAATACAGATCAAATTATTCAATGATAGTTTACTACAAAATCGTGATAACTATATCTACTTTATTCATATTAAAGACATAATGATAAAATGATGCCATTATACTGCTGTACAGTAACCAGAGCAACATTCGTTGAGTAATTAAATGTTTGTTTTACGCCAATTTTCAGCTATATTGTTGTAATAATGAGTGAAACCTACACTTAAGGCTGGGTTCTGGATATATCTGGTAAACATTACCCTCTGACGTATAGTTCGTTGTTGACTTGACGCGAACCTATCTGTCATTGTTGAAATCTGGTGTTGATCTAGATTTCCTAAAAAGGGGGTGCTATTTTGTTTAGCTCTAATAAGGGGGAGGCAAAATTAGTTAAAAAGAAATTCGGTAAAGTTTAGAAGGGGATCACACCTTCGGCTCCTCTCCCTCCATTGAATCCGCTCACGGAAATGATAGTTATTATAGACAATATATCGTCTTAACCACGTGACCACAAACCCTATGTTTTACAATCATTAAGACCTAGGGTGATAGGTATGGATGCTTTACCACACTTTTTTTTTTTATTAAAACATTTATTGGTGAAGGATGTTGAATTAATCAGACAACAAAAACCATCGACCTGCCACAAGTCATAGAAGTCTTTGTCGCATAAGGTTGAATGGAATGTACATCGATACTGGTAGAAATCGAACTAAAACTGTATCAATGACAGACACTTTTCAGAAAGACAATTCCGTCGGTCGTGCAGGACAGATCGGGTACACAGAATGCCCGTAGAACAAGGCGTGGATTGGTGGCACACATTTGTATAAAGTAATGATCTTGTGGTAACTCTTGGTGAACAATAGTTTTCAAGAAGCTAGGTCGGTGGCATGTTGCAAGGGATACTTTTTAGATCCAATATATCCTCTTTTTCCTTGGCAATAAAAACTTCCGCCCATAGAATCATCCTATTGACATCTCTTAACCTAAAGGATTTATTGTTTGACAAAGTTGTTCTCGTCATGAATAAAGTTAAAATGCTGCTCATTTTACACTACACAATACTCAATCAATTATGCATTATAATCTTCGTCGACGTCAATCGCCGTTTTTTCTGTCGCAATTTGAGTTTACCTAACGATGAGTAGTGACTAAAAACATCATTAAAACTTTCAGCCGTAATGAAAGCGGGAGGTTTGGCGCTTTAAAATCTGATTCAACCCACCAATTCTTTAGAAATGCCTGTATCAAGTCAGGGTCATTACGGTTTTCACAGTTTTCCGGTTGTTGACTGATTTTGTCTGTTTATATACTTATGAGTTTTGACTTTCCCTTTGTAAGATTGTTCGGAGTTCGGTAATTTTGTTATTACCCTTATTCACGAGGGAAGTGATGTTTCTATGTCTTGTTATTGTGTATTACCAACATGTTGGATTTTATTAATTAAATACAAAATGAATAGCGGCTCGTCCAAAGTAGAACCGTTAGTTTCGACGTGCATAGCTTAGGTACCGTTTTACACTCATTTAAGGGTATGAGTTTTGCTCATTGTTGAAGACCCTACTGTGACTGTGAAATGGAGAACAGCAACAAAAGCGCTGTTCCTGTACAGGATTTCAGTCTAAATGAGTGTAATGTTGAATAGTCTCTCATGTTTATTTACAACCATGTCTATTCTTACTAATTATCGCTAAATTTTAGCAAAACAAATTTTACAATACACAAAAATTGCATTGCCATTGTGGTTTAATGGACGAACTTCCTGTTTATCAACTACTTTGCTCGATTTAGTTCGTTGTTTAATATGATACTCTCATACGGAACATCTTCCCATAAATATGTCAATCTTGTAATAAATAATGAGAGAAAAACACGAATAACCTAACAAGAATAATTGAATTTGAGCTATAAATCATATCAAAATAATACAATTTATTTGTTGTTGTTTTGTTTTGCTTTAAATCATCTTGATATATGATGAAAGATATCCAAGATAAAATATCTACAACATGGTTATGTATATATATTTTCTCATTGGTTATTTTTTCTTTTTTTTTCTTTTTTTTTTTTCTTTTTTTTCTTTTTTTGTTTTAATGTTTTTGTATTTGTTTGTTTTATCCTGTTTTTGTTTTTTGTTTTTTGCTTTCTTTATTTGTTTGTTTGTCTTTTTTATTATTATTTTTTTATTAATTTATTTATTTCCAAATAGGATGGGAACAATATAATTACTTTTCTTAATTAAGCCGTCAACCCATGTATGAACTCAGGATTCATATATCCACCCACAAAGTAGAAAACACTTACGATTCTGTGAAGTCATCATACGTAATTAACTAATAGATAAAGTAAAAATAGCTAATATTTTGAATGTATCCATTTAGATCAAGCAAGATTAAGTCTCTGTACATAATGACGCGTGACATCAGTTACGCGTCAATGATAATATGTATATGTTGTTTTAGCGGACCCATTAGAGATAGGACCGAACCCTGTACTTGCTGCACCGAAGAAAACCGTTCTACCGACTGAGATAAGGGAAATATAAATTAGGAATTCTGTTAATAAAAACATAGATATCAAATTTCGTGCGCACGACGCCTTTCTGGAATAATCTTCATCACAATCGAAATATTAGAAAGCCAAATAACTTAAAGTTTGGGAACAATGAAACCAAATGGCCTAAACAGGATAGCCAATATCGACTAAGGCTTAAGATACCCGAATAAACTAGTTATTGACCTGAAAACATTTAACAGTTTTAAACGCACGGGTGCCTAGTCTAATGAAGTGCCCTACCTGATCAAAAAGACTTCAAAAACGCTTTAGGTTCAGCCCACCACCGCTGCCACCATTGTAACGTCCGAAGCGTCTGTATCAAATGCAGCCGCTCTACCACCTGTGCTGAAAGGCGTCTCCGCTAGATCAACTAGCAGAGGGATTTTTAAAATCCA
Source organism: Bathymodiolus brooksi (assembly GCA_963680875.1). Taxonomy (NCBI): domain Eukaryota; kingdom Metazoa; phylum Mollusca; class Bivalvia; order Mytilida; family Modiolidae; genus Bathymodiolus; species Bathymodiolus brooksi. Next base: position 29,492,937 of record OY804588.1, on the reverse strand, counting down.
TTATGATGCCTGAATTGCCACAGTATTAATATAATCTCGTTATAACATATTTCGCATTATTAAACTTTACTAAGGCAAAGCAATACCAAATTGGGACATAATCATGCAAATATACAGTGCTATATATACCCATTGATGACATAAGCGGTCCATATACGCTCCCACTAACAACATAGCATGGACCGCACCAAGTATGAATTTAGATTTTTGGTGCTTAAACGCCTCTTTCAGCAATATTTCAGCTATATCATGGCGGCCAGTTTTAGTGGTGGAAGAAGCCGGAGAGAGAGAGAACCACCGTCCATTAAGCAACTGGTAAACTTCATTACTTGCAGCTGCGAGTCGAGTGCACCCTATTTTGTAATTTGCCAAGCCGGGTGCGAACCCACGCCGTATTGGTGATAGGTTTGTATGAGTTGTTAGGTAATCCAACTACCTAACTCATTGAGCCCCCCCCCCCCCTATCCACCCCCCCCCCCCCAACATCAAGTAATGTGTGCAGTAAAAAGTAAAAGGTAACGTGTTCTTTCAAAATAATGAAAACTTTGGAAATAGTCCTTGCATAGATATAATGTTGTTCTCGTTTCTTTCCTGGAATTACCAATACCTTACCTAACACATGTTTTATGTGCATGTTTTGTAGATCGTTGTTTGCCCTTTTGTCTTTTTTCTTTTTTCTTTTGGCCATTGTGTTCTCCTTTTTCGATTTACGGATTCTGATTACCCCTTTAGTATCTTCAAGCTCTTCATATGCTTCACATATTTTAGTAGTAGGGGGGCGTGCACCACACCATCTAAAAGTGCGGCTTATTACATTGATGCAACTGACTTACTACTCGCCGTTGTGTTGGTAATAAAATAAATAAATCTCGCCAAAACCGGTAACAATATCATCCTATGTATAGAACAACATTTAGTAGTCATTGGTTTTAGATAGTAGCCATTGGTGCATTAAACCCATTTAGCACTTTGAAGGTGCAGCAAGAAAACTCAATAATCATGCGGCCATCTTTGGTATTAACTACACAGCTTTGTCGTTCATTGACGTTCAATTAACAAATTAAAGCACTCTCGGGAATATGATTGCATCTGTATCACAAATTTCAGTCCCGCAGTAATTGGTGAAATTGAAAACTGAAAACAATTGTTAGTAACAATCTTATAAAGACATCTTCTATAAGTGAATTGTCGCTCAGATATAGACAGTAGTAGACTATGGGCGGTATAGACAAAAGGAAAGATTAGTCGTCATTTTCTCATAGGAGAATTAGGTTACAAGAGTCAATAAGGGAAAACATTTTTCCTGATTATTAGGAAATTTTTATTGTAGATGGAAATGGAAATGGTAACTTTTAACAGTAAGAGGTTCGTGTTACGCATAAAAAATATTCAAATCAATTGGATGTCACAAAGTGGTCTACTATTATATGCAAACAGTCGAACTTCTTTATTTCCAACCTGGATATGCTGTTTTCTTTGATAACTCGAAGTATGAGTATGGTCCGTTCAAAAACGTTACAGAAAACCGATCAGGCAATCAAAAATAGAAAATCTAGAACGTAAATAGGCAAAACAAAAAACACAGAAAAACAATATAATGAGCAACACGGACCGCATACAAATAAAACTGGGTCAACCCAGGTACTCGCGAAGGGTAATCAGTTCCTGTGTTTTTAAAGGCATCCCCCGTCATAGCAATCTGTGAGCTTAATACTGATAATTCTCAAATACTCAGCTTACTCGAACATTGACCTCGATACAACGAAGTTCGACTCTATGAATATTGATCTAGTTCGAACGTCAACAATAGTAGTCATTATTAGTTTTCGCTTGTTTCGAGGAGAAAAATCACACGCTTGATCCTAATTTTGTATCGATTTTCAAATGGAGAAAATGCAACGATTCCAACATATTTTGTTCGGAATAAACAAGAGGCTCATGTTTAAAAGATTCTAGACATTGGGACTACATTTCCTATCCTATTTACACAGAATGTTGGTTTAACCAGGGTTTGGTTATACTTAAATTTCGGGTTTTCATTGTTCGGTTTTCGACAGGTTTCTTGATCCGGTTTGCACAGGTTTATTTGTTTATTTCACATTCAGTTTAGATTATATTATATCTCTCTGTCGTATGGTCAACATATTTACTCCAACAATTTTCATTCTTTTGAACGTATTAATCCATGAATGTTACACAAAATACACATCCGGTAAAAAGAGCGGGAAATACAAAATTAAATATTCAACTGAATTTGCCAATTTTATTCGATATCTATATTGATTACGTACTTATCGTCAACAAAAAAAACAATGGGGTTTTATTGAGTGAATCGTACACTATTTTGACTTAATTTTTTTAAATGATATCTAAAATAGTGCGTCTTCCCATTCATATTTTTATGATGAAACAAATAGATAGTATTAAAATGAAAAGAAAAATACCACACTGTATTTAATTCAAGCAAAAATCTTTTTTTTTATTTGGGGGTCTTTTTTTATAAAAAATTTTGAAATATCCAATACTGATGCTGATCTGAGTTTCAAGATGGCGGCCACCACCGAAACATAGTTAAATACCTACAGACTGGAAATATGCAACAACAACAACACATCTGTGTTACGGATATAATCGATGGGGGTGGGACAGTCGTGGCCATGATCGTATGGTAGTTGGATTTACAACTACCTATGCAATCAGTGCCTATCACCGCTAACATTGTAAGTTTAAATCTCGCTCAAGCGAGGTGTACTAGATACAACATTATGTGATAAAGTTTGTCAGTAACTTGAGACAGGTCGGTGGTTTTCTCCGAGTACTCCAGATTTCCTCCACCAATAAAACTGACCGCCACGATATAGCTGAAATATTGTTGAAACTGGCGTTAAAACCCCATAACCCATACGGATATGATGGATTATAATTGATATACAGTCATGGTATTGTTATTGAACTGTTGTTAACGGAAAATCTGATGACGTATGTTAATGTTCTTTAAGAATAAACGGATGTATTTTGTGGGATATCCTCTATGTAATTATTCCTATATTATTTAATTGTGATAAAGTTTGTCGGTGATTTGCTGCTGGTCGTGTACTTACGTTTCTTTCCTCTATCAATAAAATGGACTTCAACAATATAACAGAAATATGTATTGAGGTAGAAAAACACTACCTCCATTCAGAGGTTAGAACATAATCCTTTTTAAACTTTTACACAAACAACTTTCTTTCGCTTTGTTGTTATATCATTAACTGTAGTTGGATAAGAATAAGATAGAGTACTACTGAAACAAAAGAAGGGCCCGGTGGCTCAATGAGTTGGCTAGTTGGATTACCTAAGAAATCATACAAGCCTATCACCAATACGGCGTGGGTTCGCGCCCGGCTTTGAAAATTACAAAAAAGGGTGCACTCGACTCGCAGCCGCAAGTGATAAAGCTTACCAGTTGCTTGCCCATGGTTGGTAGTTCTCTCCGGGTACTCCGGCTTCTTCCACCACTAAAACTGATCGCCATGATATGGTTGAAATATTGCTGAAAGTGGCGTTAAACACCAAAAATAAAATAAAAAATAAAAAATCTGATTTAAATTAAATTTATGTCCAGACAAACTTTCGACAAACCAATGAATAAGGCGCTGGAAATCGTAGGTGACCAAGTGACCAGAAGGATGTTGCTGACATTACTAACCTCAATTCAAATCAAATCAATCAATATAATTATTCCTATATAATTTATTTGTGATAAAGTTTGTCGGTGTATTGCCGCTGATCGTGTACCTACATTTCTTTCCTCTATCTATAAAATAGACTTCAACAATATAACAGAAATACACTACCTCCATTCAGAGGTTAGAACATAATCCTCTTTAAACAAACAACTTCCTTTCGCTTTGTTGTAATTACATTAAACTGTAATGGGATAAGTATAAGATACAGTAGTACTGCAACAAATGAAGTTACCCGTATTACTTTTGTATATATATCTTTATTCTCATCACCAAATGACATAGGTACAAAGAAGACTTAGACACAATTATATACAATATATACAATATATATACAATATTAGAACACAAGAAAACAGTTAGCTAGGAGGACACACCCTTTCATTTATGATCCGTATAAATTTACATAGATTAGTCAGATTCAGTCTATTTGTTGCCGCCATAATCCCCAAGAAGTTGATAATATTTGGTCTTTTTGTATATCTCTTCTTGATATAAATATCTCTATATTGCTTAAAATATGGACAATTTAAAATATAATGGAATTCATCACCAATTTCTTCTAAATGTTTGAATATTAATGTTTGTAACTTGTACAATAATGCTGGTATAAATTATTTTTGTTTGTGAACGAGTTTATCTAATTTTCTTATTTCAACAGTGGTCAAATTCATAAGTTCGTTCATAAAATCGGCCTGTAACATCGACCTGTAAATGATATTAGAGGCCACATTTATAATAGTATTGTTGGAGGTATTATTGTACAAATAATATCAAAGGTCAATATATAAGGATTATTTCGAGAACAAATTTGATTGGATTTAGTTTTATTTTAATACCTCTATTGAGAATGGAGGACTTGTTGAATGACCCATAAATTCTGAGTTTCTGGGGATGACGTTGCTATTTCAATGCAAGAATTTAAACAACTATTGTATTCTGACAGAACATAGAGGAATCACTTATGCTTAAGAAAATATATGATGTTGAAAAGATTAAACTTCAAACATAATGACCCGGTAGATTCTACAATCTTAGAGAAATCAATTAGTGTATTTACACATTGAAATTCTCAGTAAACAGCCATATCTTCAAAGATGTTACTAAAATATTATTGAAAAATTGGGTTGATTGTTTTTTGTCCATTTTCTATGGGCCATTGCGTTGTCTGTCCTTCGATTTACGGCTTCTGATTACACCTTTGGTATTTTTGGCCATTGCGTTGTCTGTCCTTCGATTTACGGCTTCTGATTACACCTTTGGTATCTTTTGGCCATTGCATTGTCTGTCCTTCGATTTACGGCTTCTGATTACACCTTTGATATCATTGGCCATTGCGTTGTCTTTCCTTCGATTTACGTCTTCTGATTACACCTTTGGTATCATTTGGCCATTGCATTGTCTGTCCTTCGATATACGGCTTCTGGTTACGTTGACTTCTAATCACAAGTCTGATATCATTGTTTTATTGGTTACGTTGACTTCTATTAATCACAAATCTGATATCATTGTTTTATTGGTTACGTTGACTTCTATTAATCACAAGTCTGATGTCATTGTTTTATTGGTTACGTTGACTTCTAATCACAAGTCTGATATCATTGTTTTATTAGTTACGTTGACTTCTATTAATCACAAGTCTGATATCATTGTTTTATTGGTTACGTTGACTTCTATTAATCACAAGTCTGATATCATTGTTTTATTGGTTACGTTGACTTCTAATCACAAGTCTGATATCATTGTTTTATTAGTTACGTTGAATTCTATTAATCACAAGTCTGATATCATTGTTTTATTGGTTACGTTGACTTCTAATCACAAGTCTGATATCATTGTTTTATTAGTTACGTTGACTTCTATTAATCACAAATCTGATATCATTGTTTTATTGGTTACGTTGACTTCTAATCACAAGTCTGATATCATTGTTTTATTGGTTACGTTGACTTCTAATCACAAGTCTGATATCATTGCTTTATTGGTTGCGTTGACTTCTAATCACAAGTCTGATATCATTGTTTTATTGGTTACGTTGACTTCTAATCACAAGTCTGATATCATTGTTTTATTGGTTACGTTGACTTCTAATCACAAGTCTGATATCATTGTTTTATTGGTTACGTTGACTTCTATTAATCACAAGTCTGATGTCATTGTTTTATTGGTTACGTTGACTTCTAATCACAAGTCTGATATCATTGTTTTATTAGTTACGTTGACTTCTATTAATCACAAGTCTGATATCATTGTTTTATTGGTTGCGTTGACTTCTAATCACAAGTCTGATATCATTGTTTTATTAGTTACGTTGACTTCTATTAATCACAAGTCTGATATCATTGTTTTATTGGTTACGTTGACTTCTAATCACAAGTCTGATATCATTGTTTTATTAGTTACGTTGACTACTAATCACAAGTCTGATATCATTGTTTTATTGGTTACGTTGACTTCTAATCACAAGTCTGATATCATTGTTTTATTGGTTGCGTTGACTTCTATTAATCACAAATCTGATATCATTGTTTTATTGGTTGCGTTGACTTCTAATCACAAGTCTGATATCATTGTTTTATTGGTTACGTTGACTTCTAATCACAAGTCTGATATCATTGTTTTATTGGTTACGTTGACTTCTAATCACAAGTCTGATATCATTGTTTTATTGGTTACGTTGACTTCTAATCACAAGTCTGATATCATTGTTTTATTGGTTACGTTGACTTCTAATCACAAGTCTGATATCATTGTTTTATTGGTTACGTTGACTTCTATTAATCACAAGTCTGATGTCATTGTTTTATTGGTTACGTTGACTTCTAATCACAAGTCTGATATCATTGTTTTATTAGTTACGTTGACTTCTATTAATCACAAGTCTGATATCATTGTTTTATTGGTTACGTTGACTTCTAATCACAAGTCTGATATCATTGTTTTATTAGTTACGTTGACTTCTATTAATCACAAGTCTGATATCATTGTTTTATTGGTTACGTTGACTTCTAATCACAAGTCTGATATCATTGTTTTATTAGTTACGTTGACTTCTAATCACAAGTCTGATATCATTGTTTTATTGGTTACGTTGACTTCTATTAATCACAAATCTGATATCATTGTTTTATTGGTTGCGTTGACTTCTAATCACAAGTCTGATATCATTGTTTTATTGGTTACGTTGACTTCTAATCACAAGTCTGATATCATTGTTTTATTGGTTACGTTGACTTCTAATCACAAGTCTGATATCACTGTTTTATTGGTTACGTTGACTTCTAATCACAAGTCTGATATCATTGTTTTATTGGTTACGTTGACTTCTAATCACAAGTCTGATATCATTGTTTTATTGGTTACGTTGACTTATAATCACAAGTCTGATATCGTTGTTTTATTGGTTACGTTGACTTCTAATCACAAGTCTGATATCATTGTTTTATTGGTTACGTTGACTTCTATTAATCACAAATCTGATATCATTGTTTTATTGGTTACGTTGACTTCTAATCACAAGTCTGATATCATTGTTTTATTGGTTACTTTGACTTCTAATCACAAGTCTGATATCATTGTTTTATTGGTTACGTTGACTTCTATTCACAAGTCTGATATCATTGTTTTATTGGTTACGTTGACTTCTAATCACAAGTCTGATATCATTGTTGTATTGGTTACGTTGACTTCTAATCACAAGTCTGATATCATTGTTTTATTGGTTACGTTGACTTCTAATCACAAGTCTGATATCATTGTTTTATTGGTTACTTTGACTTCTAATCACAAGTCTGATATCATTGTTTTATTGGTTACGTTGACTTCTAATCACAAGTCTGATATCATTGTTTTATTGGTTACGTTGACTTCTAATCACAAGTCTGATATCATTGTTGTATTGGTTACGTTGACTTCTAATCACAAGTCTGATATCATTGTTTTATTGGTTACGTTGACTTCTAATCACAAGTCTGATATCATTGTTTTATTGGTTACTTTGACTTCTAATCACAAGTCTGATATCATTGTTTTATTGGTTGCGTTGACTTCTAATCACAAGTCTGATATCATTGTTTTATTGGTTACGTTGACTTCTATTAATCACAAATCTGATATCATTGTTTTATTGGTTACGTTGACTTCTAATCACAAGTCTGATATCATTGTTTTATTGGTTACGTTGACTTCTATTAATCACAAGTCTGATATCATTGTTTTATTGGTTACGTTGACTTCTAATCACAAGTCTGATATCATTGTTTTATTGGTTACTTTGACTTCTAATCACAAGTCTGATATCATTGTTTTATTGGTTACGTTGACTTCTGACCACAGGCCTGATATCACTGTTTTCAACAATCGGTTCGTTATATCTGTTCGGGCTTGGTCGACCCCACCCCTTAATAAGTCTAGTAGTCAAGAAATGGCTAAATGATTACGGCAAGTGACGGTAGACACCTCTAACTAACCCACATGTTCAGACTTAGATATTGATTGTTCTTGCTTTGAACTCTTGTATTAGGAAAGGAAAGTTCACAACAGTGATGGTCAACAATTCCTCAAACCATTAAACACATAAAAGACCATGACATATGGCGCTGGAAATCCAGGTCGTTATTATTGTCCATTAAAGCTGTTAAAACAAACATCTTTGAATTGATTTTAAGCAAAACAACTTGAGAAAGGCATAAAATACCTTAAAACTCCATGGCCTTTTTATTTTTACTATTCGGACAGTCCTTAATATTCATTCATCCTTTAGAACTGTAATTAAGTTTTATTTACTTCTTAATGTTTTTCTTTGCCCGATGAAATCAAGTCCCTATGTAAATGTGTTATTAAGTGGCGTTGAAAATGTGATAGTTATTTAAATCCCGGGTGAACTATATCAATAGTGCAAAAATAAACGGTAGATATCTGATTAAGTGCGGACGATATGTTTTTGGAAAATTCATCTCGAGGACAATTTTATGGCTCTTTCAAAAAAGACTTTGGATTAGAAAATTATTTAGTGAGATTAAACGAGAAAACTAGAATTTGGATGACGAAACAAAAGGGCGTCAAATTTACGAATTCCAATAGAAACTGGGCGGTGGTATAATATTCCTAAAGATGAGAGGGTTTGTACTTTGTGTGGACAATCAATTGGTGATGAGTTCCACTTGTTATTTGTTTGTTATAATGAATATTTAATAAACCTGAGACGTATATATTTACCTAGGTATTATGTTACTTATCCTAGTATTGTTAAAATGAATGGTCTCCTGTCTTCTTGTAATGTAGAAGTTTATAAAAGGTTATCATTGTTCATAAAGAAAATTGCTGGTATGTTTTAATGTTTTTGATAATATATGATCATTTCGCCATGTAATACTGTATATATGTTATGTCCTCATGTAACACATTTATGTGTCTGTGTGTTATCAATAAAATCATGTTAAATCTTGTTAAATCTTGGAATAACCTTAAGCATGTAAAATGTTAAAAGATTCGAAAGCTTAATAATTAAAAGAAAACCAAAGAGTTTTATCAGAGAGCCAAAAACAGCTAAGGTTTCCTATGACTAGCAATGGATTCATTGTTCAAGAATATATTAAATAAACTGTGATAATCATGTAAACAATAGAATATATTGGAATTATATAGTATAGCTTTATATGTAATTATATAGTATTGCTTTATATGTAATTATATAGTATAGCTTTATATGTAATTATATAGTATAGCTTTATATGTAATTATATTGTATAGCTTTATATGTAATTATATTGTATAGCTTTATATGTAATTATATAGTATAGCTTTATATGTAATTATATAGTATAGCTTTATATGTAATTATATAGCATAGCTTTATATGTAATTATATAGCATAGTTTTATATGTAATTATATAGTGTAGCTTTATATGTAATTATATAGTATAGTTTATATGTAATTATATAGTATAGCTTTATATTTAATCATATAGTATAGCTTTATATGTAATTATATAGTATAGCTTTATATGTAATTATATAGTATAGCTTTATATGTAATTATATAGTATAGCTTTATATGTAATTATATTGTATAGCTTTATATGTAATTATATTGTATAGCTTTATATGTAATTATATAGTATAGCTTTATATGTAATTATATAGTATAGCTTTATATGTAATTATATAGCATAGTTTTATATGTAATTATATAGTGTAGCTTTATATGTAATTATATAGTATAGTTTATATGTAATTATATAGTATAGCTTTATATTTAATTATATAGTATAGCTTTATATGTAATTATATAGTATAGCTTTATATGTAATTATATAGTATAGCTTTATATGTAATTATATAGTATAGCTTTATATGTAATTATATAGTATAGCTTTATATGTAATTATATAGTATAGCTTTATATGTAATTATATAGTATAGCTTTATATGTAATTATATAGCATAGCTTTATATGTAATTACATAGTATAGCTTTATATGTAATTATATAGTATAGCTTTATATGTAATTATATAGTATAGCTATATATGTAATTGCATAGTATAGCTTTATATGTAATTATATAGTATAGCTTTATATGTAATTATATAGTATAGCTTTATATGTAATTATATAGTATAGCTTTATATGTAATTATATAGTATAGCTTTATATGTAATTATATAGAATAGCTTTATATGTAATTATATAGCATAGCTTTATATGTAATTATATAGCATAGTTTTATATGTAATTATATAGTATAGCTTTATATGTAATTATATAGTATAGTTTATATGTAATTATATAGTATAGCTTTATATTTAATTATATAGTATAGCTTTATATGTAATTATATAGTATAGCTTTATATGTAATTATATAGTATAGCTTTATATGTAATTATATAGTATAGCTTTATATGTAATTATATAGTATAGCGTTTTATGTAATTATATGGTATAGCTTTATATGCAATTATATAGTATAGCTTTATATGTAATTATATAGTATAGCTTTATAAGTAATTATATAGTATAGTTTTATATGTAATTATATAGTATAGCTTGATATGTAATTATATAGTATAGCTTTATATGTAATTATATAGTATAGCTTTATATGTAATTATATAGTATAGCTTTATATGTAATTATATAGTATAGCTTTATATGTAATTATATAGTATAGCTTTATATGTAATTATATAGTATAGCTTTATATGTAATTATATTGTATAGCTTTATATGTAATTATATAGTATAGCTTTATATGTAATAATATAGTATAGCTTTATATGTAATTATATAGTATAGCTTTATATGTAATAATATAGTATAGCTTTATATGTAATTATATAGTATAGCTTTATATGTAATTATATAGTATAGCTTTATATGTAATTATATAGTATAGCTTTATATGTAATTATAGTTTTGAATATTTCCCTGGATAGTCAAAACAGAATTTCACAGGGATACTTCAGAGGAACTTGGACTCTGAAATAAAAATGTAACAAGATATATATAGAATAAAATGTTGGTGTTAAATAAAAGGTTTCCTATGACAGGGGGAGATAAGCCCTAGTTTCAATAATAATTATATTATTTAGTAACTGTCAATTTCAATAACAAATATTTCTAATAAACTATATCAGTGCCGAAACATTGACTACTAGGCAGAGACTAATAGTCCACAAACAGAGGTAGTGACCCAGTAATAGCAGTAAAATCTTAGATGCATATAAAGGTATGAGGCTTTAAATGGTTTATATTTGGAGAGTTTAATCACACAATATTTTTGAAGGAGGTTATTCACACGCAGATGTCATAGACATAGTGAAACATTCATTAATCAATACATTAACAAAACAAACATCCAGGGTTTTTTTTCATTTTTATTAACAAAATAAAAGTACTTATTTAATGAATGCGTGCGTACATTTCCAATTATCAGACAAATAACTAGAATTATATTAATCCACTCGCACTGTGTACTGGATTAGATATGAAATCTCATATACGAATGTACAATGCTCTTTCTAGATATTAAATCCTGAACTTTATATCAGTTCTGAACTTTATATGATAGACGTTTTGTGGTATCTTCTCCATCTGATTAAACATGAAATACAATGTCTTATATTAGCGACTCCTACATATGTTATTTTTGGCATACCGCATCAGTTGTGTAATGGGTAATGTGCTCGCCTCGCGTGTCGTAGATCCTACATTATGTAGGTTCGAGTCACAAAGCATTATACAATTGATATTTGCAAAGACCAGTTAGCTTGGAGTCGGGAAATGGGGAAATGGTGTCCGAGTGGATCGACATGTTTATCCGTGGACTATTGTTTAAGTGACTTGCACTTAAAGCGTTGGTCTGTTACAAAGAGAACACCAATCATCACCTCGTCGAAATGTTCATACTATGATATAGCTGACAAACTGTTCACTTTGTATTAAACAACAATCAGGCACTCCTATTTGATATTATTTAAGTATTCGTCAAAGTATGGTGTAATTTGTGCTGACAAAATTTGTGATTGAGAGAATGATTGTTGTTTTATGCAAATAAAGCAAATTTATCTGTATTATATCAAGAACGGAGAAATCTGAAGTGATGATGATGCCTTCTTTGTACTTGACAAACACGCTGCTCTAGATTTTTCAGTACTATCTCTGAAAAACAGTCCGCAAGTAGAAATGTCTCTTCACTCAGTTCTCCCGGGGTAAATGATGAATGTCTTGCAGAGAAGCAGCATTTGCCACTTTTGTGGTGGTGCTATGGTTCTGTATCTACCAAAATACTGTCCGCCTTCAACAAGTTACAGATTAATTAATATATAATTTCACAACCTTTTAATCAATATAATGAAAATCTTTTGCAATATGATAAAAAATTGCCATCTATCATCTGATCAAATGACATAGGACTGAGGATCGATTTCACGAACTCCCGCACTCTAGTCGACTAACCTAATCATTACACCAAGGAGTTGGTTTAGGGCACATCCGGTTTTTAATGGGGCTTGCTTTGCTCAATTTTTAGTTGTACTATATGTTGCTTTATAGTCCACTGTATGTCTTTTCTTTTGGCCGTTGTGTTGTTTGTTCTTCGATTTGCGGATTCTGATATTCCCTTTTTGTTATCTTCAAACTTTTCTTGACAAACTAGGACTATTTGATAAACTAGGACTATTTGATAAACAAGGACTATTTGATAAACTAGGACTATTTAATAAACTAGGACTATTTGATAAACTAGGACTATTTGATAAACAAGGACTATTTGATAAACTAGTACTATTTGATAAACTAGGACTATTTGATAAACTAGGACTATTTGATAAACAGGACTATTTGATAAACTAGGACTATTTGATAAACAAGGACTATTTGATAAACTAGGACTATTTGATAAACTAGGATTATTTGATAAACTAGGAATCGATAAACTAGGACTATTTGATAAACTAGGATTATTTGATAAACTAGCACTATTTGATAAACTAGGACTATTTGATAAACAAGGACTATTTGATAAACTAGGACTATTTGATAAACTAGGACTATTAGATAAACTAGGATTATTTGATAAACTAGGACTATTTGATAAACTATGACTATTTGATAAACTAGGACTATTTGATAAACAAGGACTATTTGATAAACTAGGACTATTTGATAAACTAAGATTATTTGATAAACTAGGACTATTTAATAAACTAGGACTATTTGATAAACTAGGATTATTTGATAAACTAGGACTATTTGATAAACTAGGACTATTTGATAAACTAGAACTATTAGATAAACCAGGACTGTTTGATAAACTAGGACTATTTGATAAACTAGGACTATTTGATAAACAAGGACTATTTGATAAACTATGACTATTTGATAAACTAGGACTATTTGATAAACAAGGACTATTTGATAAACTAGGACTATTTGATAAACTAAGATTATTTGATAAACTAGGACTATTTAATAAACTAGGACTATTTGATAAACTAGGATTATTTGATAAACTAGGACTATTTGATAAACTAGGACTATTTGATAAACTAGGACTATTAGATAAACCAGGACTGTTTGATAAACTAGGACTATTTGATAAACTAGGACTATTTGATAAACAAGGACTATTTGATAAACTAGGACTATTTAATAAACTAGGACTATTTGATAAACTAGGACTATTTGATAAACAAGGACTATTTGATAAACTAGGATTATTTGATAAACTAGGACTATTTGATAAACTAGGACTATTTGATAAACTAGGATTATTTGATAAACTAGGACTATTAGATAAACTAGGACTATTTGATAAACTAGGACTATTTGATAAACTAGGACTATTTGATAAACTAGGATTATTTGATAAACTAGGACTATTTGATAAACTAGGACTATTAGATAAACTAGGACTATTTGATAAACTAGGACTATTTGATAAACTAGGACTATTTGATAAACTAGGATTATTTGATAAACTAGGACTATTTGATAAACTAGGACTATTTGATAAACTAGGACTATGTGATAAACTAGGATTATTTGATAAACTAGGACTATTTGATAAACTAGGACTATTTGATAATTAGGACTATTTGATAAACAAGGACTATTTGATATACTAGGACTATTTGATAAACTAGGATTATTTGATAAACTAGGACTATTTGATAAACTAGGACTATTTGATAAACTAGGACTATGTGATAAACTAGGATTATTTGATAAACTAGGATTATTTGATAAACTAGGATTATTTGATAAACTAGGATTATGTGATAAATTAGGACTATTTGATAAACTAGGACTATTTGATAAACTAGGACTATTTGATAAACTAGGATTATTTGATAAACTAGGATTATTTGATAAACTAGGATTATTTGATAAACTAGGACTATTTGATAAACTAGGACTATTTGATAAACTAGGACTATTTGATAAACTAGGATTATTTGATAAACTAGGATTATTTGATAAACTAGGATTATGTGATAAATTAGGACTATTTGATAAACTAGGACTATTTGATAAACTAGGACTATTTGATAAACTAGGATTATTTGATAAACTAGGATTATTGATAAACTAGGATTATTTGATAAACTAGGACTATTTGATAAACAAGGACTATTTAATAAACTAGGACTATTTGATAAACTAGGATTATTTGATAAACTAGGACTATTTAATAAACTAGGACTATTTGATAAACTAGGACTATTTGATAAACTAGGATTATTTGATAAACTAGGACTATTTGATCATCGTGCAACGATCCACAATAAAGTCCATTCTTTTTTTAATTGACGGATGGTTAAAGTCACCATCGAGGTCCTGGCTTATACATTATTAATGAGAACAGTCCTGAAGTTGTGAAAGCTTTTTTTTTGTGAAATATCATTGTCATTTCATTTACACCAAAATAATATTAAAATAAAAACACAATGGTGATTCATAAATTCTAGACAAATCTTTAGTTTTTTGTTTTGTTATGGTTTGTTTGTTTGTTTGTTTGTTTTCTTTTGTTTTGTTTTTTCTTGTTTTTGAATTTTTTGTTTTTTTTGTTTTTTTTGCTTTTTTGATTTTTGTTTGTCTTTTTTTTTTTTTTTTATTTGTTTGGTTTTTATGGTTTTGTTCTTTT
This sequence comes from Bathymodiolus brooksi, assembly GCA_963680875.1. Lineage (NCBI taxonomy): Eukaryota > Metazoa > Mollusca > Bivalvia > Mytilida > Modiolidae > Bathymodiolus > Bathymodiolus brooksi. Next base: position 29,477,560 of record OY804588.1, on the reverse strand, counting down.
TTAAAAACCATTACTATATGGTCATATTATATTAAAGGCACAATATGATTCTTAAATTTCATATGACGTTTGATCAGACGATATACAGGGGAATTTGATCACATCACAAAACAATTTTCATTTCATTGATTTAAAAGGTTATAATATCACATCACAAAACAAAATTTCCATACAGAACAATATTGAATTATTTTTTTATTGGACAATCCCCATTGAGTGCAGAATCTGTTTACACATAATATTGTTTTATTTGCTAACCTAAACAGTATTATAATTTGGAGTTTGTTATCATTCGGAATAATGTTGACTTTTCCTATCATTAATACGTTTTATATTGTGTAATTGTTTGATCTTTAAATCAACAGATTGAATAAATTCATGGTATTTATCAAACAGTTCACCGCAGTGCAAACGATCTGAATCATATGTTTTATTTTTCATCTAAATATATATTACACCGTATTTATCAGAGATATATGGGTTGGAATGTCATTTGCTGTTAAGGGTGCAATGACCTTATTTTACATAAAAGTTAGAGAAAACCGAAGGGTTAATCAAGAGTGAACAATCCAGACACAAACAAGACAACCAACACGGACCGTACTAAATAACCAAAGTTAATCCAGGTTATCTCGGAAGGTAAGCAGTTCCTATTTCTTATAGCTTAAATATACCAAAGAGGTAAACAGAAACCGGTAAAAATCTGGTCGGTGATCGAGAAAAGAAATAGTGTACATAAAAGGAAAAAGATGATAAGTGGAAAGTGAGAAATTGCGTTACGGTCAATATGTTCGTGATGACGACCGTCTATTGGTGTAGCGCTGACTTCGACCTAGAAGAAACGTAGTTTTGTTTGAGTAAATTTTACGTCAGCAGCTGAGTTCTGTCCAGCAGCTTTTTAGAAATCTTTGTATTTCCGGTTGTTTGACACTTGCACTGTTTGATGATATAATCTAAATTTGCATATAGATCAATGTTATGTGTTTGATATAGGAAGGTATTAATGTAACCTGAACTACTATTCAATTGATACATTTGCGCAATACGTTGAGCATATAGTGTTTGGTAACAATTGACCACCGATGTTTTAGTGTTCACCATTAAGTCGTTGGAGAGATTATACTTGACTTAGGGTGAAATAAAATTATTGTAAAATAGAATGGACATTTATGTGTTGTGTATGACAAGTTCGCTGTTTTGTAACTAAAAATACATAAAATTGATATCATATTACTCACATGTGTAAAGCACTTGCAAGATGGCTTCATTTCACCAATAGTAGAGGTTTGATCCATAATATTAGTTTTAACCCGCCACTTTTTATTGAAGTGCTTGTACCTAGCCAAGAAATTGAGCTGTCCTGTATTAGTGTGCTAGGAGTATTGATTTTGCCTCGTTCTAAAATTGTTCTGTTGAATTTTGGAATCTTCCGATAGTCACGTGATATTTTGTGTTTTTCATTTTATTGTCTTCTATTTAGAATGATGAGTATAAATTTTATATTAAAATTCCAGGAGTTGATATATTGTTTTCGAAATTTCTATCCAAATGAAACATTATACAATGAACTGTGTGAACTAATACAATGTACTTCGGTCTTATTTGATGTTGTTTATAAAGTTTTAATGTATTGTAAGAAATTAATTATAAAATAGCAATGAAAACTATATCGTAAAATGTAGATTGGTCTTTAAACATTTTAATGAGTCTGATCAAGCAAACAAAACAAATAAAACGTAAAGAAGAGATCGATGACTTCCCACGTGTATATACATGTATGTGCATCATTCTCTATCCAGAGTTGTCATTCCCGCTAAGCTCCACTACACCTCTGTCAACGCTTGAAAAATAGTCCCAAATTCACATGACCATCATTAACGTTTTTCAATCACATGATTAAAACATCGTCGTACTTGTTGAAGGCATGTTTTTATACTCCGACTTTAAATAAAATTTGTATCTGTATCTTGTATCTGTATGTTTCACTCTATCCTCCATTTTGTCTATCATGTGATCGTTTTTTATTTTTACCTCCGCAAAATAGTTCTCCAAGAAGTGGGGAGGGGGGGGGGATCATTTTTAAGATAGAATTGATTTGAAATGAGTGATTTATTTTCATCTTTATTGATATTTACAATAAATAAAACAATTTTAAGTACATTTTTTTACTGTTTCTAAATCTTACAAAAATTTTGTAAAATGAGCGTTGACAGAGGTGTAGTGGAGCTTAGCGGGAACGACAACTCTGGAAAGAGAATGGTATGTGCATGTTAACCCATTCTCTATCCAGAGTTGACGTTCCTGCTACGCTACACTCCATCTCTGTCAACGCCCAATTTACAAGATTTTTGTAAAATTTAGAAACAGTAAAAAAATGTACTTAAAATTGTTTTAATTTTTGTAAATATCAATAAAGATGAAAATAAATCACTCATTTCAAATCAATTCTCTCTTAAAAATGATTTGTGATCGTTTTTAACTTTTTAATTTTTACCTCCGCAAAATAGTTCTCCAAGAAGTGGGGGGGATTATTTTTAAGAGAGAATTGATTTGAAATGAGTGATTTATTTTCATCTTTATTGATATTTACAATAATTAAAACAATTTTAAGTACATTCTTTTTACTGTTTCTAAATTTTACAAAAATCTTGTAAAAATGAGCGTTGACAGAGATGTTGTGTAGCGTAGCAGGAACGACAACTCTGGATAGAGAATGATGTTACCTGTCATTAAGGAACTACTTTGTCGTTTTATATAAACAGTCAAACCTGTATATAATGGAACCTGAAAATGTGGCATTTATATACAGTTTAAAATTTGCCCTTTATATACATGTTGAAATTATATGCACTGTTCATTAATGCGAAAACGAATCAGCCCTTTATAAACAGTGATTTGTTAGATTGACTGTATTTGTAAACGAAAATATGAATCTCATTGTTTCCCTCCAAAATTCAAGGCAATCGTTTTACTGGTATCGTTGTACCAGAGTTACCGTTCTTTCGAGAGCTCACTCCGAACCGACGTCTGATTGCATCCTTTGATTTGTTAATAAATGAGCAGCCATTAATAATGAGCCTCATTTTTAAGCCGTAGATTACATATGGTTGGTTATTATTTTAGAGTAAGAAATCCCGTATAATAATCACACCTATTGTTGAAAGGAGTTAGGGGTAAGGGTTATGGTGTTTAGCGCCACTTTCAGCAATATTTCAGCTATATCGTGGCGGTCAGTTTTATTGGTGGAGGAAACCAGAGTACCCAGAGAAAACCATCAACCTGTCGCAAGTCACTGACAAACTTTATCACTTAATGTTGCATCGAGTGCAACCCGTCTAAGTGGGATTCGAACTCACAACTTTAGTGGTGATAGGAACTGATTGCATAGGCAGCTGTAAATCCAACTACCATACGATCACGACCACGGCGGCCTCTAATTGATTAAAAACAGTAAAATCGTTTGAATTACGCTTGAAGGAAAAGGATGTTGCCCAACACTACCTTCTCTCCGGGTTTTGAATAATAGACAATGACTACTTTTCGATTTTTTTCTAAAGCATAGATCCAGATTATGCATACGTAATGTGATGCGTCTTGATGATCGAGACTATATTTTACCAACATATTATTGTCTCCACCTGATAAAACATCATCAATTGCCTCCCCTTAATTAGGAAACTTCCTTGGTCACATCCCGATGTACTGACGTTTAGAAATCCGGTAAAAATCTAATTTGGGTTTTCTTCTAGAACTTCCGGTTTCTTGCTTCTTCTATAAGTGATACTCGTTCGTCACGATATAACTGGGAAATATTTTCTTTGAATATTATAAAGCAAACATATCATCAATCAATTAAAACTGTATTGGTGGTGTAATGGTCAGTTCGCTCGTCTCGAATGCGTCAGATCGTGAGTTCAAGCCTCGGTTGGGTCAAACAAAAGACTTATAAAATTGGTATTTGCTGTTTCTCGGCTAAGCACACATCATTAAGGAGTAAGAGCAAAGACTGGTTGGCTCGGAATCAGGATAATGCGTCCGAGTGGACAGACATGTCTCCCCGCGGAGTGTTTTTTCAGTGAACTAATACTGCAAAAATCCGCTTTGCTCTAGTACAAAGCGGATACCATCACCATCTCATTGAAATGTATCTTTTGTTTTCGCCATATAATAGCAGAAAAATTGCTCACTTGGCGGGCGTTGAACAACAATCCCCCACCCACTCGCATTCAATTCATGTCATTGACGGTAAATGACTAGTCATTAAATCTATACGGTCGAAACCTAATTCAATATACAAAGTTAATTTTCTGATAATAAATAATAGATTAAAATTAAAAATTGATAACTCTCTATAGACCATCATCATGTTCAACAAATTTAAAGAGATTTAAAATTTTGAAACTTTTGATACAAGAGCGAGAGGTTGATACCATTTTCCGGTTCGTATTGAATTGTGTGGTTTTTATACGGGTTTGTGACGTAACGTTTTTGAATTTTGTTTTCTTATATTGATTTCAATACAGACATTGGATTTTTTATATTACATACACGGGGATTAGCTTAATACATTATGATGTTTTTGTCAAAGTTTTAGTACCTCTTAAAAGGTTTGAGAAAAATGCATTAAAATATTGGAAATTGAAAATTCATAAATCCTAAAAGAAAAGATGTAATTGGATTTCAAAGACAAATATACGTAGGTAAGTCATTTTTAGTTGCCTTTATGTTAAAACTCTTCGTAGTTAAAATACTGCAGGTGACTCGGGGTTGTTGATGGAGATGGTTCACGATAGATGTTCCAACCTCCTCACTGAATTGGGTACTGCTGTGACAACTATTTTACCTATTTTGTTCCAGTATTGTTATAAATATTGTTATAGTGACAGCCGGAACCTTTGAGCCGTAATGAAAGCGGGAGGTTTGGCGCTTTAAAATCTGATTCAACCCACCATTTCTTTAGAAATGCCTGTACCAAGTCAGGGTCATTACGGTTTTCACAGTTTTCCGGTTGTTGACTGATTTTGTCTGTTTATATACTTATGAGTTTTGATTTTCCCTTTGGAAGATTGTTCGGAGTTCGGTAATATTGTTATTACTCTTATACTGAATCTATTGAAACTTCGTCGATATCTCTGTTTACATATGGTTTTGAGTAATCAAGCTTATACTGTAATATCGACCACGGGGTGGGGACACTTCCTGCTGGGTGGGGATTTTTAATCTATCATGGTATATCCATATAATGTATATCAAATTTCTACGAGCTTGTCACGATATAACTGAAATGTCGTTGAAAGTGGCGTTAAACACCTAAACCCTAACCCGCTTTATTACACGGAATATGATGGGTGTGATTCCTTTCTATTACGAAATATAAATTTGAACAGGGGTGGTCAACAATTCCACCAATATGAACAACAGATAGATGGGCCCTCTTGATAATTGGATATCTCAAACGGCAACAAGCGATTTAAAACCAGCATAGATTCGCTTCCACTTAAAAAGACCTCATACTATCACAAAGCTCAATGACATAAACATGGACAGTACAACAGCAGAGTCAATTAATGTTCGTAGTTAACTGGCTATTGGTGTCTAACCACAGGCACTTGTTTCATTCAAAAAATATATTCCCCCTCCTCTTCCTTACTTCAAGGTAAACATCTGCCCTTTACCCCTTCCTCACTTCGCTCCAATATTTTTCGCTTATTTGTGATCCTTTCGCTGACCCAATTATATCGTTACACTCCCGAGATATTTCTCTTTTCGACTGCCACATTTAAATATAAATACCGGGTCTCTCCCCCCTCGGACGAATGGGACAAGCATATTTAGCGAAAGTCGCATTTTCTGTTTTTCAGTCACTGAAACGGATACAGTCACTTCCGGTCCGTTCTAAATTGATTTAGAAACTAAAAAAAAAGGTGTTTTAAAAATCAAATGTCAGTAATTTGGAGTTGAACATATTTTTATAATCTGCATTGGAACAATTATCTGTATTTTAAAGGCTTACTTTACATTTGAGAGGAGATGATCATGATGGCATTGTTACACATGGCCGGTCTAGAGAATTCCGAATGCATATGAAAAATCCATCGCAAACCGGAAGTGGTTGTATCCGTTTCAGTGACTGAAAAATAGAAAATGCGACTTTCGCTGAATATTCTTGTCCAATTCGTCTGAGGGGGGCCCGGTTTTTATATTTAAATGTGGCTGTCGAAAAGAGAAATATCTCGGGAGTGTAACGATATAATTGGGTCAGCGAAAGGATCACAAATAAGGGAAAAATATTGAAGCGAAGTGGGGAAGGGGAAATGGGTAGATGCTTACCTTGAAGTAAGGAAGAGGAGGGGGCATATATTTTTTGAATGAAACAAGTACCTGTATGTCTAACACATATTGTGTTGTGTTTTTATTTTGTTTGTCTTCGTTTTGTGTACCCAATATTGCCAGTTTCTCTGAAATGTCCATTTTTGATTGGCACTTCGGTATTCTCCAACGTTTATCTAAGAAGGTAGAATCTGTTACTTACATGTTTTCACTTTTAATTTCTTTTTTTACATTTTATTCACATTTGTTGAGAAAGGTATAAATAAAACTTACGTCACCAGATAATATGTCTAAAATTGAATAAATGCTTCATTTTATTGTATGTCAACGTTTGATATTCTCATATGCGATTTCCTTTTTGAATTCATTTTGTCTTCATTGATTGACTAATAAGTTCGGTAAGTAATATTTTAGCTCTAATCATAATGTGAGTAATCTTACAAACGTGCACGAAGGTTTCCGAATTAACATTTTGTAATGATTTTATATTATGTATCATTTATGTTTTTTTCTGTAATAAATATGTATTAAACCAAACAAGAAGTCGTGAATCAACTGGTAACATTGGGATGCTCCTAGTTGTGAATCAACTGGTAACATTGGGATGCTCCTAGTTGTGAATCAACAGGTAACATTGGGATGCTCCTAGTTGTGAATCAACTGGTAACATTGGGATGCTCCTAGTTGTGAATCAACGGGTGACATTGGAATGCTCCTAGTTGTGAATCAACTGGTAACATTGGGATGCTCCTAGTTGTGAATCAACAGGTGACATTGGGATGCTCCTAGTTGTGAATCAACTGGTAACATTGGGATGCTCCTAGTTGTGAATCAACAGGTGACATTGGGATGCTCCTAGTTGTGAATCAACTGGTAACATTGGGATGCTCCTAGTTGTGAATCAACTGGTAACATTGGGATGCTCCTAGTTGTGAATCAACTGGTAACATTGGGATGCTCCTAGTTGTGAATCAACTGGTGACATTGGGATGCTCCTAGTTGTGAATCAACTGGTAACATTGGGATGCTCCTAGTTGTGAATCAACTGGTAACATTGGGATGCTCCTAGTTGTGAATCAACAGGTAACATTGGGATGCTCCTAGTTGTGAATCAACTGGTAACATTGGGATGCTCCTAGTTGTGAATCAACAGGTGACATTGGGATGCTTCTAGTTGTGAATCAACTGGTAACATTGGGATGCTCCTAGTTGTGAATCAACAGGTGACATTGGGATGCTCCTAGTTGTGAATCAACTGGTAACATTGGGATGCTCCTAGTTGTGAATCAACAGGTGACATTGGGATGCTCCTAGTTGTGAATCAACTGGTAACATTGGGATGCTCCTAGTTGTGAATCAACTGGTAACATTGGGATGCTCCTAGTTGTGAATCAACTGGTAACATTGGGATGCTCCTAGTTGTGAATCAACAGGTGACATTGGGATGCTCATTTATATGGACGAGTGTTTCAATGTTGCTACACTATGGTAGGGGGAGATAATCAATAAAATAAGATAGGATGATTTTACCTTGAAATGTGTTACCGAAGACCACTCCTAACCACTAAACTGAAATCGAACATGTCGACAATAGACATTACATACACACACATAATATGAAACAGCTGCTAGAGTAATAAAATATAAATATAAAGAAAACAAAGGAGTATATGATAGTTTATGGTTGTTAAAATAGATTAAAGTCTTTTAAACAAAAACCTTAAAAGAGGAGAAAATCTATAAGTTTCCTTGTAGCGCTTGATTCTTTTCATCTTTTCTATTTCCAACCCTGTTTAGTAGGTCATATTTTGAATGTGGTTCCTGCTGCTTTTAGCTTTAGTTTTTGGTGTAGTGTTTCCAACCCTGTTTAGTAGGTCATATTTTGAATGTGGTTCCTGCTGCTTTTAGCTTTAGTTTTCTGTGTAGTGTTTCCAACACTGTTTCGTAGGTCATATTTTTAATGTGGTTCCTGCTGCTTTATCTTTACTTTTCGGTGTAGTGTTTTGTAGACCATTGTTCGTCTTATTATCCTATTTCTGTTGATCATTGCATTGTCTGCCCTTCTGTGAATTACTGTTTCTATACCACTTTGGTATGTTTAAACTTCATAAACATTTCCTTTTTAGATGAAAACACTTGCATAACAGCATCATTTAACAAAGGGGGGTTGTTTCGATCAATAAAACTAGCTAAATTCCGCCACTTTCTTTTTATTGAAGTGTCTGTACCAAGCCAGGCAAGTGAGTGGTCATGTCTACGTGTGTTAGGGATATCAATGTAGCCTCTTTCTATGATTTTTTCTATTAAATGTGTTTTGCGACAGTACGGTATTTTTTGCTTTGTTATTTTATGTTAATCAAGCATCAATCGTTGAAATCCGAAAATATTCTATTTTTTTTTTTAATATCAACAATCATAATCATGTAATAAACATGACAACATATACCACAGAATTATAACATACTATTTAATTGTTATTGTATTTGTTCATCTCCAACAACACAACAAAAACTTGTTTTGCTATTTTTATATAATTACAGATCTTTAGAGACACGCGTGGTGTTAATGTAGCTGTTATCTCTTATCGCTTGTTGTAAATCAATTGTCTTTGATGTAAGCGCCATCATATATTTGATAAATCTGTATGTTTCTGTAAGTCTATAATTGTCATCGATCATTCTCTATTTTCTACCACATCTTTGTCAATTATTAATCATATGATTATCCTGATAATTACAAATAATGCCACGGTTCTCGCTTTCTTCAATTGTCGTCTGCTTGTAGTGCTGCAAGGACTGTCGTACTGCGCGTGAGTCTCACATTGTTCTGTCCATATCCGGTTGTTAGTAGGATAATGGACAATGGTCTTGGTATTTCTAATGACAGTTATATTGATAAATTTAATAATATCAGCTTTAACATGATTAACTCGATCGATGTGTTGATAAGAAATATTTATGGAGTGCAATTTTTCAGTGTTTATGTGTATGAAATTTAATAATGGACATGCGCTAATGTTGGATATGAACATAAGCAATTTCACGAAATTCATAAATGAAGCAAATTAACAAAAAAGTGTCTTTGGATATTATTGTCAATCCTTTATAATATATATCTACTTCATGTCATGAAAGAAAATAAATAAAAACTAGTTAGTGTCACGTTGGTTCATTTGTTTTGGCCATAAAGATTATGATTTGAAGTGAAGCACCGTCACGATATAACTGAAATATTATTGAAAGTGGCGTTAAACACCATAACCCTAACCTTAACCCTTGAAGTGAAGCTAACACAACTTATTTAGTGTGAGTTTTTGTACCTAACAGACTTTGGAAGCAAACAAAAAAATGACTAGACTGCATAAATTTCATTCCTTTTTAACCCTTTTCAAATTGTCCTGTTATCTTAAAATGAATTCTGGAAAATTGGTAGTCTTCTGTACAGGAAATGTCTGCCACTAATTAAAAGCTGTATTATAAAACCTTGTGCGCTGCTTCCGGTTGAAAGACATAATACGTTAGATGTCAATACATTATTTATTGAGAAAGAGTTGACAGAATTATGGCTTATCCTTCATTAAATCCCAAAGACAAAATCAATACTAGTTAGTTAATAGAAAGTGAAAATAATGGGAATGATATGTTTGTTAAGCCGTAATAAAATGGTAATATGGACTGACTTGTGGATTATGACGGAATGTTGTTGTGTGTAGAGGAAACCAGCGTTCAGGGATAATGGCGAAAATATTGTCAAGTTGATTTTAGGTTGACAGAGAAGAGAAAAGTAGATGAATGGCGCATTTGAACCTGGAAAATGATTGATCGGGGCTATATCATAAAATGAAATGCAAGAAATACCACACTGTCGGTAGATTTCCAAAATCAAATAAAAAAAATCATAGAGAGGCAAACATCTTCACCAAACACAGAAATACACGACCACTCACTGTCCTGGCTTGGTGTAAATGCACTTCAATAAATTTATGTTATTAGGGGGAAAAAAAGAATTTTACAGATATTTTTTGTAAGAAAAAAATAATAATGAAGATGTTTGATAAACAACAATAGAAACTCCATTTATTTGAATGTCAAAAAGACACGTGACTTTTAAAAAGGTGATTGATCCCGTATATATCTTTCACCCATGTGATCATATATCGAATGCACACATTGAATTGCAGAGTCTAATTACACAAAAGCTGTAAACCGGTATGTTCAACAATTGATTGATGTTATGTTTAACTTTAATACAAACCGTTAATATCTAATTTCGTGTGCACTAATCTAATTTAAGTGAACAACATTACAGCTATATTCCTGGGAGAACAAACTTACATGTTCATGAACAACATTACAGCTATATTCCTGGGAGAACAAACTTACATGTTCATGAACAACATTACAGCTATATTCCTGGGAGAACAAGCTTACATGTTCATGAACAACATTACAGCTATATTCCTGGGAGAACAAGCTTACATGTTCATGAACAACATTACAGCTATATTCCTGAGAGAACAAGCTTACATGTTCATGACATTTTATCGACTTGGTTGGTAATTCGGTAAACATGTTGGCTTCGCCATTTCTTTACGCTATGTCAGCTTTGTTTGGTCGATAGGAGGAACATGTCAGCTTCGCCTTTTCATTACGCTACGTCAGCTTTGTTTGGTCGATAGGAGGAACACCTCAGCTTCGCCTTTTCATTACGCTACGTCAGCTTTGTTTGGTCGATAGGAGGAACATGTCAGCTTCGCCTTTTCATTACGCTATGTCAGCTTTGTTTGGTCGATAGGAGGAACATGTCAGCTTCGCCTTTTCATTACGCTACGTCAGCTTTGTTTGGTCGATAGGAGGAACATGTCAGCTTCGCCTTTTCATTACGCTATGTCAGCTTTGTTTGGTCGATAGGAGGAACATGTCAGCTTCGCCTTTTCATTACGCTATGTCAGATTTGTTTGGTCGATAGGAGGAACATGTCAGCTTCGCCTTTTCATTACGCTACGTCAGCTTTGTTTGGTCGATAGGAGGAACACCTCAGCTTCGCCTTTTCATTACGCTACGTCAGCTTTGTTTGGTCGATAGGAGGAACATGTCAGCTTCGCCTTTTCATTACGCTATGTCAGCTTTGTTTGGTCGATAGGAGGAACATGTCAGCTTCGCCTTTTCATTACGCTACGTCAGCTTTGTTTGGTCGATAGGAGGAACATGTCAGCTTCGCCTTTTCATTACGCTATGTCAGCTTTGTTTGGTCGATAGGAGGAACATGTCAGCTTCGCCTTTTCATTACGCTATGTCAGCTTTGTTTGGTCGATAGGAGGAACATGTCAGCTTCGCCTTTTCATTACGCTATGTCAGCTTTGTTTGGTCGATAGGAGGAACATGTCAGCTTCGCCTTTTCATTACGCTATGTCAGCTTTGTTTGGTCGATAGGAGGAACATGTCAGCTTCGCCTTTTCATTACGCTACGTCAGCTTTGTTTGGTCGATAGGAGGAACACCTCAGCTTCGCCTTTTCATTGCGTTGCCTCTTGTTCTGTCGTTACAAGAAATGTTTTAGCTTCGCCTTTTCATTACGCTACGTCAGCTTTGTTTGGTCGATAGGAGGAACATGTCAGCTTCGCCTTTTCATTACGCTATGTCAGCTTTGTTTGGTCGATAGGAGGAACATGTCAGCTTCGCCTTTTCATTACGCTACGTCAGCTTTGTTTGGTCGATAGGAGGAACATGTCAGCTTCGCCTTTTCATTACGCTATGTCAGCTTTGTTTGGTCGATAGGAGGAACACGTCAGCTTCGCCTTTTCATTACGCTATGTCAGCTTTGTTTGGTCGATAGGAGGAACACCTCAGCTTCGCCTTTTCATTGCGTTGCCTCTTGTTCTGTCGTTACAAGAAATGTTTTAGCTTCGCCTTTTCATTACGCTACGTCAGCTTTGTTTGGTCGATAGGAGGAACATGTCAGCTTCGCCTTTTCATTACGCTACGTCAGCTTTGTTTGGTCGATAGGAGGAACATGTCAGCTTCGCCTTTTCATTACGCTACGTCAGCTTTGTTTGGTCGATAGGAGGAACACCTCAGCTTCGCCTTTTCATTACGCTATGTCAGCTTTGTTTGGTCGATAGGAGGAACATGTCAGCTTCGCCTTTTCATTACGCTACGTCAGCTTTGTTTGGTCGATAGGAGGAACACCTCAGCTTCGCCTTTTCATTACGCTACGTCAGCTTTGTTTGGTCGATAGGAGGAACATGTCAGCTTCGCCTTTTCATTACGCTACGTCAGCTTTGTTTGGTCGATAGGAGGAACATGTCAGCTTCGCCTTTTCATTACGCTACGTCAGCTTTGTTTGGTCGATAGGAGGAACACCTCAGCTTCGCCTTTTCATTACGCTACGTCAGCTTTGTTTGGTCGATAGGAGGAACATGTCAGCTTCGCCTTTTCATTACGCTACGTCAGCTTTGTTTGGTCGATAGGAGGAACATGTCAGCTTCGCCTTTTCATTACGCTACGTCAGCTTTGTTTGGTCGATAGGAGGAACATGTCAGCTTCGCCTTTTCATTACGCTACGTCAGCTTTGTTTGGTCGATAGGAGGAACACCTCAGCTTCGCCTTTTCATTACGCTACGTCAGCTTTGTTTGGTCGATAGGAGGAACATGTCAGCTTCGCCTTTTCATTACGCTACGTCAGCTTTGTTTGGTCGATAGGAGGAACATGTCAGCTTCGCCTTTTCATTACGCTACGTCAGCTTTGTTTGGTCGATAGGAGGAACACCTCAGCTTCGCCTTTTCATTACGCTACGTCAGCTTTGTTTGGTCGATAGGAGGAACATGTCAGCTTCGCCTTTTCATTACGCTACGTCAGCTTTGTTTGGTCGATAGGAGGAACATGTCAGCTTCGCCTTTTCATTACGCTACGTCAGCTTTGTTTGGTCGATAGGAGGAACATGTCAGCTTCGCCTTTTCATTACGCTATGTCAGCTTTGTTTGGTCGATAGGAGGAACACGTCAGCTTCGCCTTTTCATTACGCTATGTCAGCTTTGTTTGGTCGATAGGAGGAACACGCCAGCTTCGCCTTTTCATTGCGTTGTCTCTTGTTCTGTCGTTACAAGAAATGTTTTAGCTTCGCTTTTTCATTACGTTATCTGTTTTTCGGTCGTTACGAGGAACATGTGGTTTTCGCCTTTCACCATTTCAGTGTGTTGTGTTTTGCTCAGTCATTGCATAGAAATTGTTGGCTTCGCCTTTCGCCTTTTCATTGTGTTGTCTCTTGTTTGTTTTTTGTAATTACGAGGAAAATGTCAGCGCCTTTTTATTACGTTATGCCTCATTCGGAGGTTTCTCGGAACATTTCGGCTTTGCCATTCGCTATTTCATTGTGTTATATTTTGTTCAGTCATTGTATCGAAATTGTTGTCCTCGCCTTTTGTCAATTCAATGCGTTATATCTTGTTCGGTATTAACTTCGATCGTGTCGGCTTACCCGTTTCATGGTTATAATACTTTGTTTTGAATTACATGGAATTTTTAATATTGAACTATGTTATCCATCATACTTTATCATGTAATATTGAACTATGTTATCCATCATACTTTATCATGTAATATTGAACTATGTTATCCATCATACTTTATCATGTAATATTGAACTATGTTATCCATCATACTTTATCATGTAATATTGAACTATGTTATCCATCATACTTTATCATGTAATATTGAACTATGTTATCCATCATACTTTATCATGTAATATTGAACTATGTTATCCATCATACTTTATCATGTAATATTGAACTATGTTATCCATCATACTTTATCATGTAATATTGAACTATGTTATCCATCATACTTTATCATGTAATATTGAACTATGTTATCCATCATACTTTATCATGTAATATTGAACTATGTTATCCATCATACTTTATCATGTAATATTGAACTATGTTATCCATCATACTTTATCATGTAATATTGAACTATGTTATCCATCATACTTTATCATGTAATATTGAACTATGTTATCCATCATACTTTATCATGTAATTTTAATCATTCTTTATGGAAGTTCTTGTTTTGTTTTATTGTTTTTTGTATCGTTACAGTTTATTTATAACCAGAACGTATGTCACTTGGTTATTCTTCATTCGTCCTCCAACGCAATTAGTTAATAACTATGAAGACAAAATAGAGGATGAAATATCCGGAATAAAATGCTAAAGCATTGAAAGAGCTGTAATAACAAAAATGCATGCTAAAAATAATATTCCTTATCTTGGTATTTACATAATTCATTGCTATGGTAATACGTTATTTTCTGTCATTGCATTGACATAAGTCACAGTCAAGTGGACAAACTTCAGATATATAATGATGGAAGTCTAAAGTCAAGAACGTTTTAGAAAAGAAACAAAATAGTAATCATAGCTTAATTCTGTGATCCATAATGGGGTTTGATTATAAGGGAGAGTGTCAGTGGGGTAAATATGTCAACATATCATAGCGAGAATAAGTTACGTTTGATAAGATGATGATGAGGTCCACTTTGTACTAGACCAACACGCTTAGCAGAATTTGTATAGTGCTACCACACTGAAACAATAGTCCGCCTGTAGACATGTCGCTCCACTCGGAGAGATTATCCTGATTCCGAGCCAATCAGTCTTTGCTCTTTCTCCTTGATGCTGCGTGCTTACCGGAAAAACAGTAAATACCGATTGTATAGTCTTTCGTTTGCCTCGAACCCACGGTCTACCACACTTGAGGCAAGCATACCAACTATTATCCCACCGGTGCGGTTCAGTGTGGTAATTAGGCATTAACTGAATTCTTTTATTTTATAATGAAGTCGTTCGTAAAAATTTGCATATATTTTTTTTTAGGTTTATGCAGTTAATTTGGTCCACATGTAACTTTTTATTTATATTTTACCGTCCAATCACATGCAAGACAGTTAAATATACATTTGTATTGAGGGCCCGGGTGGCTCAATGAGGTAGTTAGTTGGATTACCTAGCAACTCATACAAGCCTAACACCAATACGACGTGGGTTCGCGCCCGACTTTGTAAATTACAAAAAGGGTGCACTCGACTCGCAACCACATGTGATAAAGTTTACAAGTTGTTTGCCCATGATCGGTGGTTCTCTCCGGGTACTCCGGTTTCTTCCACCACTAAAACTGGTCGCCATGATATAACTGAAATATTGCTGAAAGTGGCGTTAAACACCAAAAATAAAAGAATAAAAATACATTTAGATTGACTAATCGGACAACAGCTCTTATTTATTTTTTGCTCGGTTTTGATACCTAAAGATTTAGAAAGCTTATCGCAGTTTGGGCGGTTGAAAATATGAATCCTGACGTGACCCCATACAAGATGTTGTTAGATATTAGTCTATCGCCAAAGATAGCAAAATTTAAAATAACACAACAACATTTAATTTTAATTAGATTGTGTGAGTCCTCTTTAAAAATTTCCACATGTCCAGTTTTATAGAAGGGATCTTGATAGAAGAGTGCTTAAGATCGCTTAGCTTCTGACAACAAGCCAAACACGACGGGCGTGAGTTAGTACCCCCGATGCCAAACTAAATGTTAAATATCAAGGTCACGGTTTTCTTCTGTCCAGTTCATTATAGCTGTTCGGACTTTAAGGTCCGTCCCTAATAACTTTAGCAGTCGAGATATAGCTGAAAATGACAATAAACACCAATAAACCAAACAAAGCTAGTTTTATTGGAGATAAATTATATGTTTTTCATTTACATATGGGACATTGATATATCAAATCACTAGTTCAAGAGGAATAACCTATACAGATTTTGTTTTAGTGAAAAACAGCAGAGTTATCTCCCATATAACAAAACAAAAATCATATATTGAACAAGACAGAATAATACCGTCACTTTATGTGTTGTTATATGTTGTATATTATCAGAATGCTGTTTGAGATTATGACTAAATACTACTCCATTACAGCGAGAACTCTTTATGGAGAATTCAAAGACCAATAGCTGATACAAGGTTTTGTTTTTGCTAAATACTAGTATATCGTGATCAACATTATATTCAGTTAAATTTTGATTAAATCTCATACAAGAGTGAAATGTTAGGGTTGGGGAGAAGTTTGTCTCACGTTATACCGTTGCAGTCAGTTTTATTGATCACGGGAGGAAACTGGATTCACCGGACAAAACATTACTGACGACTATCATGCGATCGCGGTCATGATAATAAGACGTATGCAAAACAATATCACCAGAATCAGATTTATAAGACGATACATAGTAGTTAATTAATAATAGAATAATGGTGACTTTTCTCAAAAGCTAAACAATAAATAATAGTACGGGTTAGATTTAGGGTTATGATGTTTAACGACACTTTCAATAATATTTCAGTTATATCGTGGCGGTCGGTTTTATTGGTGGAGGAAACCAGAGTACCAGGAGAAAACCACCGACCTGCCGGAAATCACTGACAAACTTTATCACATATTGTTGTATCGAGTACACCTTAATTAATATAACGATGTGAAATAAAATGTCGAAGGTTGATATATTAGACAACAAAATCATAAAAAAGAACCAACTGACACGCTAAAATTTAAAACATTGTATTCAATACTACAATTTTTCCAATGGCAATGTAACATTTTTATTTAGAGGTATTCAATTAGATATATTGTTGTGTAGCGTGACAAGTGCAATTCAATAGTTCTATTTCAATGTATTGTACAAACGAAGAAAGTTCTAACTCAATTATTTTTTTTATTGTAAACTACTATCACTTAAACTGTTTTGAAATATAAAGATAATAATCATTGAAAGAAAATACGTGATCAAAAATCATAGATCACGATAGAAAAACAACAAAATACGTGACAAAACAAAAATAGAACAAAGATGAAGACAAGCGTGAACAAATACAGAAAATTAAAAAATGAGCGACCTTTCGGGTCACGTTAGGGCTAAGGTATGGTGTTTAACGCCACTTTCAACAATATTTCAGTTATATCATGGCGGTCAGTTTTATTGGTGAAGGAAACCGGAGTATCTGGAGAAAATCACTGACCTACCGCAAGTCACTGACAAACTTAAAGTTGTATCGAGTACACCTCGCCATGACCGGGATTCCAACCAGTAACTTCAGTGGTGACAGACACTGATTACATGGATAGTTGTAAATCCAACTACCATGCGATCAAGACCACGACGGTCTCTATAACATAAGTATCGGGGTTGTACACTTGTGTCGAAAAAACAATAAAAAATGTTCAATACGATAGCGTCAATTTATTTTCACAAAAGCAAGTATCAAATGCGCCAAAACCATAAAAAAAACGTGATAATTTCAGGTGCTTCGGAAGGGGTATTTCGATAATATATATTTTTGTCAAATGTTTATGTCTGGTAATAAAAGTTCAGAGTTTTGATAGGTTTGTGTGCGCTTAGCCTCGCTTTCAACAATATTGTAGTTATTATTATCGTGGTGCAGGACAATTTTATCAGTGTAGGGAACGGAAGTGACCCTGGGAAAAATGGCAGTCCATTCGCAAACAATCTTTTATAACAAAAGACGTGTAATACACTTCTCAACATGACGTTAGAGTACATATTACAACGACGTCAACAATTTGAACACATACATTTATATAAGGCGGTACACGATATATGTAAAGTAAAAATGCTTGCAATATTTGGTATGTTCATGTATCTAGTTTAAGTAGTGCAACCCCGCCACTTTTTATTTGAATAGCATGTACCAAGCCAGGAAAGTGATCGGTCATTTGTGTTAGGGGGTATCGATTTTGAATCGGTGTATACGATTTTTCTGATAAACTTTAGAACTGTTGTGAAGGTGTGGTATTTTCTAATAAACTTTAGAACTGTTCTGAAGGTGTGGTATTTTCTAATAAACATTAGAACTATTCTGAAGGTGTGGTATTTTCTAATAAACTTTAGAACTGTTCTGAAGGTGTGGTATTTTCTAATAAACTTTAGAACTGTTCTGAAGGTGTGGTATTTTCTAATAAACTTTAGAACTATTCTGAAGGTGTGGTATTTTCTAATAAACTTTAGAACTGTTCTGAAGGTGTGGTATTTTCTAATAAACTTTAGAACTGTTCTGAAGGTGTGGTATTTTCTAATAAACTTTAGAACTGTTGTGAAGGTGTGGTATTTTCTAATAAACTTTAGAACCGTTCTGAAGGTGTAGTATTTTCTAATAAACTTTAGAACTGTTCTGAAGGTGTAGTATTTTCTAATAAACTTTAGAACTGTTGTGAAGGTGTGGTATTTTCTAATCAACTTTAGAACTGTTCTGAAGGTGTAGTATTTTCTAATAAACTTTAGAACTGTTCTGAAGGTGTGGTATTTTCTAATAAACTTTAGAACTGTTCTGAAGGTGTAGTATTTTCTAATAAACTTTAGAACTGTTCTGAAGGTGTAGTATTTTCTAATAAACTTTAGAACTGTTCTGAAGGTGTGGTATTTTCTAATAAACTTTAGAACTGTTCTGAAGGTGTGGTATTTTCTAATAAACTTTAGAACTGTTCTGAAGGTGTGGTATTTTCTAATAAACTTTAGAACTGTTCTGAAGGTGTAGTATTTTCTAATAAACTTTAGAACTGTTCTGAAGGTGTGGTATTTTCTAATAAACTTTAGAACTGTTCTGAAGATGTGGTATTTTCTAATTCTGAAGGTGTAGTATTTTCTGCTTTTTAATTTCATTTTTTGCAAGAGACTTAAAAACATAATTTACTGAGAAATCTTGCATAATAAATAACTTTTGAAGAGCAAATGCAGATGATTTAAGTTAATTTAATTACTTAATAATATGGAGAATTGGGTAGGGGGGAAATGGTAGTCTTTGTATTGTTAGTGTGCAAGGGAGCATGACACTCGCTAAACTGAGCTACCCACTACTATGGTCTGGGAGCAAGTCGAGCAGCTCAATGTGTTTGAGCCCTATGAACTTTCACCAATGCCCAACTAAGTAGGTCGAAGTAAACTGGTTCTCTTCATGAATATATAATTTAATACTGCACACTTGTTGATAAACAACACTCAATCAAATATATATACCAGTACTTGTCACAAATATACCTGATAAAATAAACATAAAGTTGAATCAAGCACACATGGCCAAGAACGAGCATGTAACTCATAATATTAGTGATGATTGACACGGGTTGCATAGGTAGATTTTAACTTGATTGATTGATTGATTGATTGATTGATTGATTGATTGATTGATTGATTGATTGATTGATTGATTGATTGATTGATTGATTGATTGATTGATTGATTGATTGATTGATTGATTGATTGATTGATTGATTGATTGATTGATTGATTGATTGATTGATTGATTGATTGATTGATTGATTGATTGATTGATTGATTGATTGATTGATTGATTGATTGATTGATTGATTGATTGATTGATTGATTGATTGATTGATTGATTGATTGATTGATTGATTGATTGATTGATTGATTGATTGATGTCAGGTGACGAGAACAAATACAAGAAATGAATTATATGACGGGTTATGTGTTTAATTATTCCCACACAACCAGTAGACGCTCCTTTCAGCAGCGTTGTACATATCACACAGCAAAGAAAGTATAGCTAGCAGTGCCGTCTTAACGCATGTACACGCTGGGTAGTTGTCCGGGGGCCCCACGGCCATAGGGATCCATGCTAATCTATGTATGTAGTGTACGGCATGTTTATTTAATGTTTAAACACTGATTTTGTTGAAAATACCAATACAATAAACATACGTTTAATTTTATAGAGATTTACAGTTTTATTTCTGTGAGTGGTGTAGGTATGTGCACTGCCTATTATCCTGTTAAGACGGTCATGATAGCTAGGTCTATTCCCCGATGTCTCATCTGTATTGTGTGTCCAATATTCTTTGTAAGGAATATTATTTTTTTTAGCTTTGCTAAGATAGGAAAATTACATTTAAAATACAGGGGATCATCATGACCGTTATTATATGGTAGTAGTGACCTTTGAAATCAGTGCATCGCTTACCCAACTAGCGCTACGAGATTTATTCTGAAAAGCGGCGAGCTGTAAGATTCTTTTATGATGCGGTATTAAGAATTAATCTAATCACAACCCCCCCCCCCCCCCCTGTGACAGTGTTGGGTGATATCCTCGGTACATGTAAGCATGATAAAACAGAAAATATTATGCAACGACATTTAAAAAAAAAAATTGGGGTTAGCAAAAATATATAGTATGCATTTTGTAGATATTGTATGTATTACGTTTCGACATTTTCCTTGCACAGAATGGGGATTATCTCTGTGTCTTCTTCATAAGCATTAATGCTTTAAAAAAAAACATACTCGATTTCTTATATGTTAGGAAATTTTGCTGTCTCTGTCCATACAATAAATCACCAGAATTTCAGGCCAACTTAAAAATGTTATTCAACTTTTTCTTATTAAATATAATCTTTAATTTTAAATTTTGTTAAATTTAGGTTCATTATGATATTTTATTTATCCAAGTTCTCTAATATACTTAAATATGGTATGCATTACAGAATACCCTGAAGTTTTCTTTAATCATCGAATATAATCTTTCTTTAAATATTTTTATAAAAGATAGTCGGTTTTATCGTTACAAGCACATTTGTGTTTTTTAAAAATGGAGAGAACACCCTTTTCAATGAAAATTTAGTTACAATAGTGTAAAGAACAGGTTTTAATTATCGAAATAACAATGGTTCCCCGTGTGAAATGTTTCTGTGCTTAAATTGTGCGTCCGCTGAGGGAAAAAAGTGCAATTGCGTATGAATAACAATATTTATCAAATATTTTATTCAGTGTGAATATTAGGAACGATATCGTGATAATTAAAATCTTACTACATGTATATTCTTTTATTTAATGGAATGGTTTTTTTTAAGTTTTAAGTGCAAAATGTTCGATTGAATTTTCAAAATAAACATTTTCAGGATCAGTTATATTACTACTTTAAGTTCAGGATTATTATAGAAATTGGACAAAATGGGTGATGTTGCCGCTCGCATTAATTTTATACGTAACAGGAAAAAAGAACTGGCAAAATCTAGAAAGGAAGGTGCACCTGATGGAAACGCGCTTCCATCAAAAGAGCCGAGCGCTGACGATCTTCAAATATATAAATATTCTTCGTGGTCTGACGGACATCATACAGTTACTTCTGCAAGAGGTATCTCCATTGATAAAGGCAGAATACTCCGAACGGACCCAAAACTGGCTGTTTTCTTAGACAAATCACGGAATACCAGACTTAAACACGAGAAGAAAATAACGTGGTTTGAAAAATTTAAACGAATACATTCCAGAAAATTTGCCAGTCCGCAGTATGAATTTTCCAAGCCCAAAAATTCGGAGTTCACGGAATTTAAAACACCAAGAGGATACAAACAAATGGGAAAGCCCGAGCGACTTAGATATCTCAAGTTTTTTGGTAGGTTGTTATTGAAATGTAACCCATATAATAATGTTTTATAGTCTAATATCTTTATTTATTTCTCAGCTTTATGTATATTGACGGCAGGTCGGTGGTTTTCTCCGGGTACTCCGGTTTCCTTCACCAATAAAACTGACCGTCACGAATTTACTGAAACATTGTTGAAAGTGGCGTTAAACACCATACTCTAACCCTAATCATATGTGTATTGATGAACAACAACGTTGTACCATAAGAAACCGTTTTATAATGTCTCCTAGGATAATGATTATTATTCCCAAGATATATTTGCAAGTTAAATTAAATTTGAATATCTAATTGAGAAAAAAAAATCGTAATTAAGCATAGGTATTAAAATGACAGGTAATATACGTTATACGTCTAAAAAGGTTGAAAATGGAGCTTTGACAGACAGCTGCACTCGTTAAATTTGTTTAACAGGTCCAGCTGTCTGTCAAAAGCGCCAGGGCCGTTGTGGTCGTGATCGTATGGTAGTTGGATTTACAACTACATGTGCAATCAGTGCCTATCACCACTAACGGTTGTGAGTTCGAATCCCGCTCATGTCGAGGCGCACTCTATGCAACATTATGTGATAAAGTTTGTCAGTGACTTGCAACAGGTCGATGGTTTTCCCCGGGTCCTACGGTTTCCACCACCAATAAAACTGACCGCCACGATATAACTGAAATATTGTTGAAAGTGGCGTTAAATACCATAAAACCTAACCTAAAACCTAACGTCAAAAGCGTCATATTCGACCTTTCTAAGACTGATAACATTTTACCCACACGTTCTTATTATTGATACATAATTATGTCCTAATTAAAAGAAAAGCAGAAATATGCAAATGAGAGGGATATTGATGTTGTGCTTTGTATATATTGTTGACCTAAATACAGCATGCTTTCAATCGATTTTGTCTAATCTGCCATTTTTGGCTTCTGTAATTAGGTGATAAAGGAAAAAGTCGTCAGCTATTTTTTTTTACTTCTGTAATTAGGTGATAAAGGGAAAAGTCGTCTGCTATTTTTGGCTTCTGTATTTAGGTAATAAAGGGAAAAGTCGTCTGCTATTTTTGACTTCTGTAATTAGGTGATAAAGAGAAAAGTCGTCTGCTATTTTGGCTTCTGTAATTAGGTGATAAATGGAAAAGTCGTCTGTTGTTTTTGACTTCTGTAATTATGTGATAAAGGGAAAAGTTGCCTGCTATTTTTGGCTTCTGTAATTATGTGATAAAGGGAAAAGTTGTCTGCTATTTTGGCTTCTGTAATTAAGAGATAAAGGGAAAAGTCGTCTGCTATTCTTGGCTTCTGTAATTAGGTGATAAAGGAAAAAGTCGTCTGCTATTTTTTACTTCTGTAATTAGGTGATAAAGAGAAAAGTCGTCTGCTATTTTGGCTTCTGTAATTAGGTGATAAATTGAAAAGTCGTCTGTTGTTTTTGACTTCTGTAATTAGGTGATAAAGGGAAAAGTCGTCTGCTGTTTTTAACTTCTGTAATTAAGTGATAAAGGGAAAAGTCGTCTGCTATTTTTGGCTTCTGTAATTAGGTGATAAAGGGAAAAGTCGTCTGCTATTTTTGGCTTCTGTAATTAGGTGATAAAGGGAAAAGTCGTCTGCTATTTTTGACTTTTGTAATTTGGTGATAAAGGGAAAAGTCGTCTGCTATTTTGGCTTCTGTAATTAGGTGATAATTCGTCTGTGATTTTTGGTGACGAGGTGTACTCGGTTTAATTGCATGTGATTTAGATTGTTGATTAATTGGTGTTTAATGTCAAGTGAGTAGTATTTAAGTTGTGGTAATAACAAGAATAAGATGTAGACGTTATGAATAAATTATCACATGACATTTTCCATATCAGACTGAGGGATTTAGCCCAAGGTCCAATATTGTTCGAGTGATGATATATGTTATAATGGTTATCAAAATTATGATAATTCTAAATTTATAAATAAATTTTATTAAAAACTTTTGAAATTAGGTTTTAAGAAAATTGCTTAATTGCATAAGTATCATATAATATTTTAAATTCATACATATTAGAAAGATTGTTTATTTTAATTATTCTGAAATTTTATATTTTCATCTTTTTTATTTACAAATTTTTGTTTAATTTAATTTTATATATAAATTTTTACAAAAGTTTAATTATTTTTTTTCCAAGTTGTTAAATTTTAACAGACTTATTCTTATATTTTTAGATTGTTTTTTGTTTAGTTTTTTATTTATAATAAACTTCACTTTTGAAATTTTATATTTCCATCTTTTTTATTTACAGATTTTTGTTTAATTTAATTTTATATATAATTTTTTACAAATGATCAAATTTTTTTCTTTCAAGTTGTTAAATTCTAACAGACTTATTCTTATATTTTTAGATTATTTTTTGTTTAGTTTTTTTTTTTTTTTATAATAAATTTTACTTTTGAGACCTGCATTTCCAAATTTACTTACCTGTAACTGTCATTAATTGTTATATAAACACCTGTAATATAATGTTTGTTGGCATACCTTGAATATGATATTTCAAAATGTTGGCATAGGTTGAAGACACCGTTATAATATATATTTGTTTAATCCTCGTGACGAAATTACATGATAAAGAGATAAATATTAATACAAGGCAACCGGTTTCCGAAAGGACATCAACAATGGCGTTATACAACAGTAACCACACACCATTACCCTATTTATATGACTCCCGTATATTAATTTTTGGGGTGGAGAAATAGATTCGAACATATTGTTGAAAGATTGGGTAATTTTTTTCCTTCTTAGGAAATTGATTTGTTTAAAATTTTATGCAACATGCCTCATAGATTTACGACTGATATTTTCCATAATTGAGTTATTTTACAGGCGTATTCATTAATGTAACATATGGGATTCATGCTACACCTACTCATATTACAACATGTTATTTGTATTTCCACTTTGTACTTGTAATAAAAGGTAATTTAAAACATGTGATCAAAGTAGAGGTCGCAAAAAATGATCACAGCAGTTTAGTGACAACTCGATCATTAAAAACAAAAAAGCTTGATCAAGATATAGATGTGGAACACTGACCAGTGAAGGAGCAATAACATTAGATAACTTTGTTATACAATTTTAAATTTAAATTGATTGAATCTTACTGATTTATAGGGGTCTAAGCGGCCGCGATATTTTGATTTACGTCTGCCATTTTTCAATCAGTTTCCAGGAAAGTGTTCGAGTACGACTTGCGCCTTATTTTAATACAATTTGGTGTCTTTCGGTGGTTTTCTACTAATACCCTGGTCTCTTTAACCAAATTCAGTGAGTAATAGTTGTTTTAATTTTCAGCTATATTGTGGCGAGAACAAGTTACATCTAATAAAATGATAATAATGATGCCCGCTTTATACTAGACCAACACGCTTAAATGGATCTTCACAGTGGCAGTTCACTGAAACAACAGCCCACGGTTAGATCTGACCTGGGCTTGAACCCATGATCCACCGTACTCGAGGCTAACAAGGTCGTTCAATTACACCGCCGATGCGCTTTTATCCAAAGTGACCGCAATAATATATCTCATGGCGAATAACATCAATACTCTATAAACTGATTTGATTCAGCCATACGAATCTAACACGAGAAATCATTTATTATTTAAGAATTGCGAGTAACATTTAACATCCAGCCTTTTTAGAACAAACCGATTTCAACAGAATCGTTTTCGTTACAATAATCTTATGAATTGATATACTTCAGATAATAAAAGGAGTCTGAAAGGTTATATCATTTTAGGATGTAGACGTAGGGCATATTTAAGTATCCATTTGTCAACATATTGCGGCGGAAAAGAGAGATAACATTTGTCGTTACCAACCACAAAATGGCACTAGCAATTGAAATGTACAGTTACGATAATCATATCTCAAATAACAATGGATCTTTTACTTTTTTCATAGATGTTTTCTTTCCTCTATCACTGCCAAGACTTTAACCGGACTTGACTATATATATAAGTAACACGATGGGTGTCTTATAAGAAGCAGCTCCTGGGGTTCACCCCTGGTTTTTGATGGGGTCAATGTTGCTCATCGTTTTAATTTTCTGTTTTGTGTTTTTTGTTTTGTTTGTCTTCGTCCCGTGTGATATGTACCCAATGTTGCCCGTGTCTCTGGATTGTTCATTCTTGATTGCCCCTTCGGGTTTCTCTCACGTTTATTTACTATTAGTCAAATTTACAACTTGATCTTCACAAAATAGTCTTGCAGTTTTTCATGGTACGTATATCTAACCCATGCT
The DNA here is from genome assembly GCA_963680875.1 of Bathymodiolus brooksi. NCBI lineage: Eukaryota > Metazoa > Mollusca > Bivalvia > Mytilida > Modiolidae > Bathymodiolus > Bathymodiolus brooksi. The sequence goes on along the minus strand of OY804588.1, from coordinate 29,451,467 downwards.
AATTGTTGAAGAACATGTTCCCCTTTCAATCCATTGCTAGATCTGAATAAATACCGCATCGGTGGTATAATGGATTAGCTTGCTCGCCTCGAATGTGTTAGACCGTAGATCGTGTGTTCGAGCCGCGGACGGGTACCGATCAGGCGAAATACTATGAAATTGGTAGTCGGTACTTCACTTCTCCACTAATAACGCAGCATTATTGACTGATCACGATTAAATAAACATTATCACTTGTAACATTTGGATGACATGCTATTTTTATTCATGGCGGTTTTAATTTGAGTTATCCTTCTTTGTCTGTTTTATTTTTATTTATGATTACTAGTATCAGATCTTTATGTCAATGACATACGTTTAAGATTCATTGGCATGCTGCAGTGAGGATTATATTGGAAAAATGTAGCCATATGCATAACTAAACCTTGATGAAATCGTGAAATTAAAATAAAGATGTGGCTATTTATTTTCATTTAGTCTTTTACTCGGAATCGAGATAATGTGTCCGATATGGGTGACATGTCTACCTGTGGGTGGTTGTTTCAGTGGGGTAGCAATATAAAACAAGTTGGTCTAGTACAAATCAGACATCATCATCTAATAGAAATGTAACTTCTTCTTCAGTAATATAGCTGAACAATTCCTTACTTGGTGTTAAACAACAATCAATGCTTCTTCTGCCATTATAATTAACTGACACTGTATAACTGAAATATTGTTTTCCAGATTCAAACAAATAATGTCAAGCACCCAAAATATGACAATTCGTCAGAAATATTGCACACAGTATGTATATACCAGCTCCTAAAATGAGCAAGGTGTGTTCGTGATCGCATGGTAGTTGGATTTACAACAACCAATGGCATCAGTGCCTAACACCACTAACGTTGTGAGTTCGAATCCCGTTCAGACGAGGTGTACTCGATACAACGTTATGTGATGAAATTTGTCAGTGACTTACGACATGTCGGTGGTTTTCTCTGGGTACTCTGATTTCCTCCAGCTAAAGAACTGACCGCCACGATATAACTGAAATATTGTTGAAAGTGGCATAAAACACCATAACCCTACCCTACCCCTGACATGAGTATATTTATCAGTTGTGTATATATAAGTTACTGTTGTATTTACATTTTGTTGTGTGATTGTCCGTTTTGTAGCCCTTCCTTTATTGAGATCTAATCCTATTATAATTAATGCATTTTAAATTTAAAATCCTTGGACAAATTTGTATTGACAGCTTTCTATCACTGAAAATCACCTGATAATACAAGGAAGTTCAAACTAGATTTTCGAACCTCGAACTCTGTTCTAAGTTCATAAGAAAATATAATAAGCCTTTTCTTGTAGATAACTATACATAGACTAAATAGTGATTTCTGTTATTAAATTGACTTGTATTTGATTGTAAATATTATTTAAAATAATCGATTTAAATTTTTACTTATAAAGGAATGACATTAACTTAACTTGTCTTATTAAAGTGGCGTATTTAAATCCCCGGGGGCATCAGTGATATTATTTGATATGTAATTTGCTTTATTAGCTAGTGTATAATAATACTAATCTCATACACGTGATCAATTATACAGAATCAGTACGTGTACTGCCTATTCTATAAAACCTTTGCTTTATGTGTACATGAACTAGATGTATAAACTTGCTGCCCCTTTCATTCAAAAGTCATTAGCACTGAGGAGAGTAGACTCAATATAGCTGCATAATTATTATGTTTGTTTTAATGTATGATTGATTTGTATGTTCATGTTTGTATATGTATATATATCCATGTTTACATATTTTTGTGTTATGCCGTCAACCCTATAAAGGTATAAAAGAGCTTTAATAAAGTATTATATAAAGTCTCCTGGTACCCCGAATCTTCTGTAGAGCAAATTAAAGCACAAAAGAAACACGGACCGCGCTGTAGACACCCTATACGAAACTTAACAAAAATTCCCATTGTTTTTTTTGTCTTTTTGTGTGTTAATTTAATATTTCATTATTATTATTTTTGACATACATGACATTGCTTTATAAAGACTTTATGCTAAGTTCTATTTGTATATTTTTCACAAATAAGAAGGTAGACATTTATTGCCATTGGGGAAGAGTGATGTACCGTGGTACTAACTTAATTTAGTTCCATTCTTTAGAAATTATAGTGTATGGGTGGTTAAGGCCGTGGGATTCTGACCACCACTGACTGACATACACATATTCCACGGCGGGGGGGGGGTGTCATGGGTCACTTCATAATAAATATACCCTCATTAAGTCTGGCAGTCACGATACAGCTATTTATTTATGATTGTGGGTTAGGAGATGGAATTTATTGCTTTTTATTCCAATAATTCCACATGTATTGTATTTCTTATATTGCAATTGATTTTTTTGTGAGTAATTACTGAAATATACCAAAATTGTAGAATTTGAGTATAAAACCTTCAAAAATGAGTTTTGGTCCGTGTTTGGATACCATATTTTTGTCAATGACATACCAATTGAGGACACCGTTTGTTAGAGTAGAGTGATGTCTGTTGTTCGTGGTTTTATCCCAGACAGTGTATTTATCAATATATAGTACTAAACAGAACTGGTATATCATTATTTTATCAAAAAGTTATGTATATAGAGGGATAATTGTTAACTTGGCGTTAAACACCAATCATTCACTCCGTCACTCAAGTTTGACAGTTTAATTACAATAGAAATGCAGTAAAATGTTGCAACATGATATCAGTATAACATGATATCAGTACAACATGATATCAGTACAACATGATATCAGTATAACATGATATCAGTACAACATGATATCAGTATAACATGCTATCAGTACAACATGATATCAGTATAACATGATATCAGTACAACATGATATCAGTACAACATGATATCAGTATAACATGATATCAGTACAACATGATATCAGTACAACATGATATCAGTATAACATGATATCAGTACAACATGATATCAGTACAACATGATATTAGTATAACATGATATCAGTACAACATGATATCAGTACAACATGATATCAGTATAACATGATATCAGTACAACATGATATCAGTATAACATGATATCAGTACAACATGATATCAGTATAACATGATATCAGTACATCATGATATCAGTACAACATGATATCAGTATAACATGATATCAGTACAACATGATATCAGTATAACATGATATCAGTACAACATGATATCAATACAACATGATATCAGTACAACATGATATCAGTATAACATGATATCAATACAACATGATATCAGTACAACGTGATATCAGTACAACATGATATCAGTACAACATGATATCAGTATAACATGATATCAATACAACATGATATCAATATAACATGATATCAGTACAACATGATATCAGTACAACATTAACAAATATCTGTCTTAAACATTTTAGTGTGTGTTGATATTTTTGATGTTATCATCATATTCCATGGATGATTTTGGATATAAATTAAAACAGCTGAAAATCAATGAAAATAGCTGAAACCATCTACACCCCCTTTCAAAAAGGTCATTTTTGACCTGTTCTGACTGTGTCCTGGAATTTTCGGAATTTCTTTTTCACAGAAAAATAGCTGAAATCAGTAAAATGACTGGAAAAAAACATCCCTGATATATATAGAAATAAAAAAACAACATGTCAGCCCTTTCCATACGGTGTTGTTTACCATTTCATCTCAGCGCTAGCTGTATTTATCACAAAAATAACGTATATTTGAAAACTGCACAACCAAGGAAGCATTGTTTCCGTGATCGTGTGGTAGTTTGATTTATTCCTACATATGTAAATCAGTGCCTATCACCCTATGAAAATATATAAATATTTATACAAACGACTTTGAAAAATGAACTTGAAAATTTTATTTTACCCAAAAGTCTCGTTTCTCCCATAAAAATAAGCCGATTTTTATATGGCGATTTAAACAAAAATACACGTTTGTGTGTACATGTATATCTTGCAGGTTTTTCCTTATCTTGATTTCTCTACTTGTAAAACATTGAAAAAATACAATAAAAACACAAAGTTGTAGGCCTACGTTTTTTACTAACTGGCTAGACAATTAAATAGCAGATCACGTGATTGCGAAGGGTTTTTCATAAAAAAAAATACACGTTTGTGTTTATATCTTGTAAGTGTTTCTTTATTTTGATGTCCCTACTCGTAAAACATTGGAAAAAGACAATAAAAATACAAAGTTGTATATGCATAACGGTTGTTTTTAACTAGCTAGACAGTTAAATAGCAGATCAGGTGACTACGAAGGGGTTTTTCATAAGCTATGGTGTTGAATTCAACCATATCCGACTCGATAATGTGTAGATTTTGTTTACTGTTAAAAAATACCTATTGTTGAAAGTTGTGTTACATTCAATGAGTTTAAATGACATAGGGTTATTATTCTATTTGTAAGGGGTATTCTCTTTGTATTGTGTGCTTTTTGACCAAATTTCATGTGAGGCTGATTCAAATGAAATTATGAATGAGGCAGTGGTGGGATTATCACGGTCCGGATTTATTTACTATTTATTTATTATTGGTGATTTTAATACAGTTGAAATTGAATTTGAAATGTGAAGTTTATGATGTGTAATACCCCATTTAAGAAGAAGATACGAGACAGATTATACATGTATATGTGTGTGAATGAATTGTTTGCAAATCAGTGGTTGAAATAAAATGTTGGCGGTTTTTTTATACGGGAAAACGATGAGTGGAAACATATATTGACATAGGAGAATTTAATGCATGTGTTATTTGTTGAAAACGAAAGTGTAGGATGGATTGGTGAACTCATTACGTAATGTCATATTGAAATGTTCAAACGACAATATATAGGGCGAAATATTTGACGGGGTTTCTTGCAGTTTTATAAAATGGGAGATCACGCCGCAAGATCTGCTTTTATTCGTCATCAACAGAGAATAAGACAACGACAGGAGACAAATACGAGAAATAATGAAACAGGATTACGATTTCGTAATCTCGTCACTACCGCTAGCTCTATTGACTCAACACGTGTACTTCGGACAGAACCTGCACTCGCTAATATTTTAACTGATAACAGGAAGAAAAAGAAAAAAGATAAAAAGGATGATTCTTGGTTAGATAGGCTTAAACGCGTACATGCCAGAAAATTCAGTAATTATTTCTTCAACAGAAACAATGAATACGAGTTTGCAAAACCAAAGGAGCACCATTTCCTGTTTGAAGGTACCAAAGCAAAGAAACAAAAACATATGACAAAACATGAAAGATTGAAGCAGTACAAGTTCTTCGGTAAGGTTTCCACATACGTTCAGGTCATGTAGTTCTATCATTCTATTGGTTTGTCTCCACCCGATAACCAGTCATTTAACCTTTATCTTCGTGCAAATGTCAGATTCTGTTATCATTATATATGCTTGAGGTTTCTAAATTCTATTTTTTTTTTAAAGTCAAAATAAATCCCCCTTTAAGTTGTACGTGCTTCATAATAACAATATGGTATCGTTGCATCTTGATGAATGGGAAATTAAGTCCGGTTTTAGAATTGGATGCTTTCCGATAGGTTCAATAACTGGTATCGTACATGAATGGCTAGCCTTTCCTAAACACTTTGTATCTCTCCTGGTTTCCCAGAGTTCACTGGCTTTATGTTCTTTTTTTCGTTGCATTGTACCTGCTGCTCACAACAGCCACGTCCGTAGTCAGGAGTAGTTCGAAGACTTGGTACGACGCCCCTCCCCCCCCCCCTCCTCACACCCTTTTTTTTAAACAAAGCAGGGCTATTAAAGTCGATCTTTTGTTTGATCTATGATTATTAAAATCAGGATTTTTGTTGAACTATAACTATTATTGTCAGGCTTTTGACCCCTGACACAAGACCATCTTCCCACACTGGAAAATCCTGCTTACTGACCAGGGCTAACTCGCCCCAAACAGATCCATCAAGAATCAAGACTCGTCAGTAACACACGCTATGATCCAAACGTAACAGGAAACATATTTTTGGTACGTCTTCATTGAAGTTCGATAATAGAATACGTCACAGTTAAAATGCAATTTGATTTTGACCCCCTCCCCCTTCCCCCAATATGGAGAGAGAAAAAACCCAACAAAAATGTTCTCCTGACACACACACCCCTATAATGGCAACAAAAGCAAACAAACAAAAACAACAACAAAGTGAAGAAACAAGACCAAAGTGAACAAACAACAACAAAGTGAACAAACAACAACAAACAGCCACAATAAATACATGATTTGGTCTATTAAATAATGTTTATTACATACATGCTTACTTAGTGAAATTATTGAATAATAATATTTAAATATTAATGATATTTTTTTATATTGAAAAATATATTAAATGGATATACATGACAAACACATATTTAATAGATAATCACAATATTGACGGCAAAAATTATTAAATATCTACATTCACTGGAAGTTGAATATCAGCAGTGCCGGATTTACCATTGTGGTTAGTAGTGCTTAAGCACAGGGCCCCGTTGCCCAGGGGGCCCATCTTCCTGCCAAAAAAAAATTTTACGATGGATTTTTGCTTATGTGGTGCAATTTTAAATTTAATGCGTATGCCTGACTGGCTGTGTAGGCATACCGGGTCTACCTCCTTCAGGGCCCAAATTAGGGGCCTCATAACTTAACTAGCACAGGGCCTCATTTGTCCTAAATCCGGCACTGAATATAAGGATAATGTATGGTAATAAAACATCCCGTCTAATTTATTTATCAACTCCGTAGCTTTATCTATAGGTTATTTTAAATGTCTTCAAGATTTCCTGTATAAAAGGGTATTAACCAAAGATGTGTGTTCAAGCTTTTCTGTATGAAAAGGTATTAACTGTAAAGGTGTATATTTACTACTTAACTTTAAATTTTCCACCGTATTTGATTTTTATTCTCAAGTGTAATTTAATAAACAACGAATAAATAAAATATGTTTGAACAAATTACACCTTGCCACGGGCGAAGCGGCTTCTGTTTTATTTTCTTTTGAATTTGAAATTTTCTAATTGTGGAATATTGAACTCGATATGCACACATGCGATCGTATGATAGCTTGTTTACTTATGCAATCAGAACCTATCACAACCGAAGTTGTGAGTTCGAATTCCGCTCATTGCGAAGTGTACTCGATTCAACATTATGTGGTAAAGTTTGTGAGTGACTTGCAACAGGTTGATGGGTTTCTCCGGGTACTCCGGTTTCCTCCAACAATAAAACTGACCGCCACGATATAACTGAAATATCGTTGAAAGTGGCGTTAAACACCATAAACCATAAACCACAACCCTATTATATCTGTACAGAGCTTACTGTGTATGTAAGCGGTATATTGAATCTAGTAAATTAAATCCGGATTAACCAATATCATATCCAAATATACCAGTCATAATTAGGTTAGATAACTCTGTAATTAATTATAGTTTTCGATAATGCGACCGGCCATATCACATAAGTTCTATTAAAATAAATCCGGATGGACTAATATTTTCAGTAAAATAAATCAATTGTTACAAATATTTCCTTGTTGAAATAGTCCTTACAATAAGTATGGTCCATGGACTTATTTTACTAGTAAATTATTCCTTCTGGACGAATTTCACATCAGGCCTAATTGTATGGTAGTTGGATTTACAACTACCTATGCAATCAGTGCCTATCACCACTAAAGTTGTGAGTTCGAATCCCACTCATTGCGAGTTGTACTCGATATAGTCCGTTTGACTTCTATAAATCTTCAGAAAAAAAATTCTTAAAAATCCAGTTTTCAAATCAAAAATTTTTTTTAGATGTTTATTAATATATGATATATACAACTCTGACAATTAATTTCAAAAGGTTTGGTCCATTTTTAAAAAGGTTACCCATTAGGTCTCTATGTTAATTATATTTTCTAAAGTGTAAAAATCTGGATGGAGTGAGTACAAATAATGTAATAGCCAAGCCACGAAAACAAAATAATAGACATGTGATTTCAATGTATATTTCATTGTACCATGTGACATATTACAGTTTAGTTATGTTATGTTATGTTATGTTATGTTATGTTATGTTATGTTATGTTATGTTATCTTATCTTATCTTATCTTATCTTATCTTATCTTATCTTATCTTATCTTATCTTATCTTATCTTATCTTATCTTATCTTATCTTAGATAGAGGGGAAAGAATATGCCTTCATTGTACATTAAATGAGGTTGAAGACGAAAGTCATATGTTATTCAAATGCCCAATATATGAAACTGAAAGGGCTACATTACTGATATACATTCAAGATAATTGTAAAAATTTTGAACATCTGAGTCCGAACAATAAGTTGATTTGGCTTCTTAGTAGTGAAGACACTCTGTTATCAAATAAACTTGATGTCTTCCTAAACAAAAGTTTTGAAATACGGAAGAACCATACATTGCAAATTTAACCTTACTTAAAGATAAAATAGTATTCATGATATGAACACCATGCTATATCTGCATCATATTATATTTGTATAATATATATTTTTATGTATATCATAATATTAGCTATAAACTGCCATAGTTTGTTCTGCCTATGGGTGGTTTCCCCCTGCAGTGTCGATCATCTATACTTGTTTTTATTCTTTTTGATATATGTCATATATGTTACTAATCATCAAAATCATTGTAAGTGTAAAATGCAAATGTCTGTGTAATTCTGTGCTCTCACTGGCTTCTTGATTGATTTGATAAAACTATTCTATTCTATTCTATTCTATTACATTTAAATATCAAAAGGCTACTCATTAACTGACCATATGTGATAGTCGATTGTTATTGATGTACTTTAAGTATTATATATACCATGGATCTTACGAATTAACTTATTTAAACCAACGAATCCGAAAGATGAGTTGGTTTAATTAAGTTCATGAGTAAAATCCATGGTATAGAAGAAGAATACTTTATTGACCAATTAAGGACCCACAAGGGGCATAGCAATTACAATGATTGACAATATGGAATACAAACATACAATGTACATAATAACAACAAGGAAATATTGATAATGCCATATAATTATATAAGCCACCAGTGCAATTTGTTTGAATATGAATAGTTTTATTTCCAGTAAAATTAACTTTTAACAACAACTGTCAGTAGATCAGATATGTGCAATCAATAATGTTATTATTAATAAATAAGGGAAAAAAAATATATATATATAGATTCTATATATATTTATGTCAGAAGCACCGTCCCTTGGTGTTTAGCAGGTTTACTGCTTGTTAAGGAATATGCAACATATGTAAAGTTTCACACTGGATCTGAGATATAGGGGACAAACCAGAACATGATCCACTAAATAATAATTATTATAGTTATATTTTTAGAAATATAAAAACCTTAAACTATGTCCTTTTTCTTTTGTGTGTATGTCTCATTTATAAATCATGAATGTTTGTATTGTTAATGATGCCTCAAGTGGGCCCTATGATTAGGCAATAAAATATATTCTATTCTATACACACTATATTTAACCTTTACCAACAATACAGGCACAGCATGGCTGTCCCCTCCGTGACCAATGCACAAGGACAAGTATCAGTTATCCAAATGCAGTGGTCACCAGAGGCAGGTGCTAAAGGGACCTTTGACCAAGCTGACCATAGTACATACATTGTATTAGCCATATTTATAAAAACAAAAACAAAAAAAACACCCCACTTACTTTACAGTTTCTTTTATATGTATATAAATAATGTCAACTCGTATATATATACAAATGATGTCCTCCTCGTGACCAGTGCACATGAACCATTAAACAATATTCAAATGCAACGGTCACCAAGGGATGATGTTTAAAGGACCAAAAGGAAGGATTAATAAACATGAATTGCAATAATTATGTGAATCACTAAAAAATTTGGTATGAACAATAGCACATACCTGATCCACCAACACATGCATCTAATTATATGCACACAATGCTCCCCTATAATCTGGCCTATGCACACATTTCTAAATAAGACAGATAAATTTACAAAGTTCTAAAAGTATATTCTTATCCTTAGTGTTCAATAACCATATAAGTTTGTTCTTATTGTTAAGATGTTTAAAATTAATACAACTTTTTTCAATGGTATCATATAATATTTTCATTTTTGATTCCATGCCAGGACAAGTAAAGAGATAATGTTGCTCATCTTCATCCTCATTAATGGAGAACCGTGTGCATATTCTATCGTGCCGGAGAATGCCCAGATATCTACCAGTTTCTATATATAATTTGTGAGCTGATATACGAAATCTTGCCAGGCTCCTTCTGTATTCAAAATTTTTAATAAGTGATAAGTAATTTTCACATCCAAAATTATTTTTAAACAAATAGTAAGAGCATAGCTTCCCACTACTACTTTCTTTTAGTCGTTTTTGCCAGTCTTTAACAAAAAAATCTTTCAATCTTTCACCATTAATCTTTGAACTATCAACATTTAATAATGAGCTTACTTTATCCAAAACAATTTTAATAGAAGAGTACCAAGATGACTTCTTTGCATTATGTAATAATTTTTGATTCTATATATGCATCATTTAATTTCTAGTCTTAAATAATAGTTAAGCATAGATTTGACAATATTGAAATATAATGGATGTCTACCCAGTTCTGATAACACTGCCAAATTTGTGGCTTTTTTATGAACTTCAAGTATGTATTTGCAAAATTGTTGATGCATTTTTTCTTAATGTAACTTGGAGTAAATTTGTTCCATATGGTTTGTAACAGAAATCAATATTGGATGCTTTCGTCGAGGTCCGCAAAATCATGGAATAACATCAAGATCTTGATGTTATTCCATGATTTTCATGTTAGACCATGGTTTGTAAAAGTTCACTATTTTTAAGTTGATTACTGCATAAAAACATCAAAGGAAAAATGCGTATTTATGTTGCAATATTTAAATGTCCTATGTCACATGGTACAGTCTGTTTTGTACTCACTCCATCCAGATTTTTACACTTTAGTAAATATAATTAACATAGAGACCTAATGGATAACCTTTTTAATAATGGACTAAACATTTTGAAATTAATTGTCAGAGTTCATATATATCATATATTAACAAACATCTAGAAAAAAAATTGTTGATTTGAAAACTGGATTTTTTAGAATTATTTTCTGAAGATTTATAGAGGTCAAACGGACTATACCACATTATGGGATAAATTTGTCAGTGACTTGTGACAGGTGGGTGGTTACCCTCGGGTACTCCGGTTTCCTCCAACAACACAACAGATCGCACGATATAACTGAAATATTGTTGAAAGTGGTGTTAAACCCTATAACCTAAATCATATCAGGACTTATTTGTCTGTTAAATTGACAAGAAATGGAGGGAAAAAAACTAATCATCTCAACAATATAACTGCTGTTTCACTAAGTACGGTTTAAATATCTCAGTATTTTGTTATTATTTGCTTTGTTATCTGATCTATATGAGACATTCGGTAGGATAATAAATCCACCAAAATGTTCACTGTCAATGTTTGAATAAGAGCTCACATTAAGATTGTGTAATAATAGATCAAGAGATATTATTTCCTTGTCATATATTAAATATGGTCGATATCTAGGACTTTGTCAAATATTAGTATTTGTCAATTTAACATTTAAATTACATTTTATTAGATATTTCAATAAAAACTTTATTCAATTTTTTTTTAGATATATCTGAAAATTAAACCCAACAGTGTTAGAATTATATTATTGAGTTGACATTTTTTTTTGTTCTCCCACGACGAGATTTGATCTTACATCATTGATACACTGCAGCACCAATCGCTTAGCGTTATGTTCAACCCTCCGCTATATTAAAAACAAACTAGCTTCAATAGTCGTTTCCTAAGGCGAATCTTGGGGATACACTTGAGAAATGTGTTTTCAAAGCCTGTGTAGACGGTGCATATATTTTAATTTGAAAGCAATCTAACTCAAGCAATTGTAATATAATGGATAGGATGACGAAGAATTCATCATATAGTCACTGAAATAACGTATATTATACAAGTTTACGTCTAAGCCAGTGCCAACAATACAATATATCCCCCAGTGGTTTTGTCCCGCTCAGACTAGGTGTACTCGATACAACATTATGTGATAAAGTGTGTCAGTGACATGCGACAGGTCGGTGGTGTTCTCTGTGTACTCCTGTTTCCTCCACAAATAAAACTGACTGCCACGATATAGCTGAAATATTGTTGAAAGTGGCGTTAAACACCATAACAAACCAACTAAACCACCCTTTCCCACTGGATTTCAGAGTTATTTGAAATACTAGACAAATCACGTGTGTGTACAATTATTTGAAGATCAAATTTAAATTGACAGTTTATTGAAACCCATCAATAAAATCAGTTTGTAATCTATAAAAGTATGGTTTAAAAGTATTTTCTCCATTGTCTATGCGTTGTCTTTGATCACACATGGTGTTTATTTTCTTTTTAATATTGTCGCATTAAGTGTTTATTATCCTAAGTAAATTTTACCAGTTACGTTTGCCTTAATTTCATTGGATATAAACAATCACATTTTTACGAAAGACTAGAATACTTTAATAATTTGATTTTAAAAAAAATCGTTTTATCGAGAAAATATACATTATCTGATAACGATAATCAACTTTATACAAAGATTCAAATATTGATTAGTTCATGAATTTTGATTTATTAATTCAAATAATTTGAATTTGCGATCATGATATATGATTGAACACTACGGGTTTTCGATGTCAACATCATACTATTATAATCATTGGAGTTTAATGTCTTTATGTACATGTATAGATCGTTAGTAAGTTTGAACATTTTAATTTCCAAAATAGGATATATTCTTTGGCTTTCCATTTTGTTTTTACTCAGAGCGTACCTGATGAAGGTTATTACAGAAACATGTCGTGTGCACTAAATTAGATATCTACGTTTTTATTGACTTTCCGATCTTTTAACTCAGAGCGTACCTGATGAAGGTTATTACAGAAACATGTCGTGTGCTCTAAATTAGATATCTACGTTTTTATTGACTTTCCGATCTTTTAACTCAGAGCGTACCTGATGAAGGTTATTACAGAAACATGTCGTGTGCACTAAATTAGATATCTACGTTTTTATTGACTTTCCGATCTTTTAACTCAGAGCGTACCTGATGAAGGTTATTACAGAAAGACGTCGTGCACACTAAATTAGATATCTACGTTTTTATTGACTTTCCGATCTTTTAACTCAGAGCGTACCTGATGAAGGTTATTACAGAAAGACGTCGTGCACACTAAATTAGATATCTACGTTTTTATTGACTTTCCGATCTTTTAACTCAGAGCGTACCTGATGAAGGTTATTACAGAAAGACGTCGTGCACACTAAATTAGATATCTACGTTTTTATTGACTTTCCGATCTTTTAACTCAGAGCGTACCTGATGAAGGTTATTACAGAAACATGTCGTGTGCACTAAATTAGATATCTACGTTTTTATTGACTTTCCGATCTTTTAACTCAGAGCGTACCTGATGAAGGTTATTACAGAAAGACGTCGTGCACACTAAATTAGATATCTACGTTTTTATTGACTTTCCGATCTTTTAACTCAGAGCGTACCTGATGAAGGTTATTACAGAAAGACGTCGTGCACACTAAATTAGATATCTACGTTTTTATTGACTTTCCGATCTTTTAACTCAGAGCGTACCTGATGAAGGTTATTACAGAAAGACGTCGTGCACACTAAATTAGATATCTACGTTTTTATTGACTTTCCGATCTTTTAACTCAGAACGTACCTGATGAAGGTTATTACAGAAACATGTCGTGCACACTAAATTAGATATCTACGTTTTTATTGACTTTCCGATCTTTTAACTCAGAACGTACCTGATGAAAGTTATTACAGAAAGACGTCGTGCACACTAAATTAGATATCTACGTTTTTATTGACTTTCCGATCTTTTAACTCAGAGCGTACCTGATGAAGGTTATTACAGAAAGACGTCGTGCACACTAAATTAGATATCTACGTTTTTATTGACTTTCCGATCTTTTAACTCAGAGCGTACCTGATGAAGGTTATTACAGAAAGACGTCGTGCACACTAAATTAGATATCTACGTTTTTATTGACTTTCCGATCTTTTAACTCAGAGCGTACCTGATGAAGGTTATTACAGAAAGACGTCGTGCACACTACATTAGATATCTACGTTTTTATTGACTTTCCGATCTTTTAACTCAGAGCGTACCTGATGAAGGTTATTACAGAAAGACGTCGTGCACACTACATTAGATATCTACGTTTTTATTGACTTTCCGATCTTTTAACTCAGAGCGTACCTGATGAAGGTTATTACAGAAAGACGTCGTGTGCACTAAATTAGATATCTACGTTTTTATTGACTTTCCGATCTTTTAACTCAGAGCGTACCTGATGAAGGTTATTACAGAAAGACGTCGTGTGCACTAAATTAGATATCTACGTTTTTATTGACTTTCCGATCTTTTAACTCAGAGCGTACCTGATGAAAGTTATTCCAGAAACGCGTCGTGCGCACTAAATTAGATATCTATAAAAAGACAATATTCAGTGCATCGCCATAATATTTCTATAAGATAAGGAATACATTACAACGCGAAACCTTTTCTCTATTCATTTTGCACTAAAGTAAATACGTAGTACAAATCTTATAGAGCATAATCTCGCAAAAAAATGTAGCGGACTTTTATTTCTTTTAAAAAATATTACAAAAAAATATTTAAACCAAAATAACAATATTCATATCATCGCAATTTTCTCGATAATAAGATAATTAACGTACCGGCCAGCAACACATACCTATTCCCTCCACTGTCTACACATCCACACTCAGTTTTTTGTTATTGTAAATCATGATTTGTATCCTATGTATACACGTATATACAAGTAGTTATTTAAAGCCATCCTTATGATTTGCATACATTTTACATACTATGTAAGTAAGACGATATTAAAAAAAAAAAATTCTAAGCTTACACTATACGGTAAAGTAAACAAAAATGGACTTCTGACAAGAATCTCAAATAAAAAACACACCTTCTCTCTTCTCTCATTAACAAAGGTTACATTTGAGAGACTTATTGGTGTCCGTGTGTGGTGGTCGCTCAATGCAGGTTCCGCTGCATGTTTTACGAGCTTGTGGGTTACCATTATATGTATTTATTACGTGCTGATATCAGTGTTCAATGCAGATTAGAAAATTAATTGCTTTGTTTTCTTCTTTTGAGTTAGAGCTCTGAGCTGGGGAGTAGAGCATCAGTAGACTTATTTATGTTCGTGTGCGGTGGTCGCTCAATACAGCTTCTCTTGCATGTTTTACGAGCTTGTGAATTATCATTAAATATGTATGAATTACGTGCTGATATCAGTGTTCAATGGAGAGTAAAAAATTGTGCTTTGTTTCCCTTTAAGTTAGAGCTCTGAGCAGTGCCGGATTTAGGAGAAATGGGGCCCTGTGCTAATTAAGTTATGAGGCCCCTTACAGACAGTCATGGATACATGCTCAGGAAATTTTAAAATTTAAATAAAATTGCACCACATAAGCAAAAATCCATCGCAAAAAAAAAATTTGCCAGGAAGATGGCCCCCCTGGCCAACGGGGCCCTATGCTTAAGCACAATGGTAAATCCGCACTGGCTCTGAGCTGAGGAGTATACAATCGGTAGGTAGTATTAAAAGACTTAATGGTGTCCGTGTGTGGTGGTCGCTCATCACAGGTTCCGCTGTATGTTTAGCGAGCTTTTGCTTTGTCATAAGATATGTATGAAGTACCAGGTTACTTCAGTGATCGATGGAGAGAGAGAGAGACAGAGAAAAATAATGCATTCCTCATGTTTGAGCTCTGAACCGGAGATTTAAAATACTATTATATTCTCCCTCACTTTGCTCGTCCGAATATAAAGTAATTCTATTATAAGTGGCAATATAATAAAAACATAAAACGTACATGTATATGAATGGTACTTGCTATAACTTTTATTCAAAATATATACTGACACTAGTAACATGACTTTTAAGAATATTGAATAAAATGTGGTAATAATTATTAATTATGTTTGCAATATTTCTTACGAGGTATTTTGCTTTTTGAATTTTCTACATATGATTTGTGCAAGTTCTCAAATTAAATTGAAATACAAATTTAATACAGTAATTTCTCGGCAATAATACATTA
The DNA here is from genome assembly GCA_963680875.1 of Bathymodiolus brooksi. Classification (NCBI taxonomy): domain Eukaryota; kingdom Metazoa; phylum Mollusca; class Bivalvia; order Mytilida; family Modiolidae; genus Bathymodiolus; species Bathymodiolus brooksi. Next base: position 29,435,200 of record OY804588.1, on the reverse strand, counting down.
TATGTGTAAAATGCTATATGAAGCATTTCGTCAAGGGAGGTAATCATGTCTCAAATGATATTAGAATATGATGAGTTTTGCATGTTTTTGTTAAATATTGAAGTTTTTAATATTATGACCCCAGACTTTCCTTACACTTTTGAAAATGAAACAAAATGCACCATATTATATAAAAAAATTGGAAATTTTAAATGACAAGATTTTTCGCTATTCAAGAATTTTGAGGAGAATTTATACATTTCACATACAATGCATTATAAAAGTTAAAGATTTAAATGCTTTATATCTTGAAAATTAGTCTGGTGACCTATATTTTTAAATTAAATTCCTTAAAAGTCTGTCACAAAAGCAATAAATTTGGCCAGTTTTAAGGAAATTCAATGACAAATTATTTTAGTATGAAATGTGGGTCTCTACCTTAAAGAGTGCAAAATTAGCTCTAAAAGTGTACTTTTCCTGCCCTGGAAGAATTGTAGACAGCTTAATTTGCTAACTATATCACCTAGAAAGGAAAGTTTTCCCTTACAAACATTATCTTTGCCTGTTTTATTTTCATTTATTCAATGTCTTATTAAAAAAAGTGAAAAATGTGAACATTTTTCATGAAAATGACAAAAAAGGGTATATGTCAGGATGTCTTTCTAAACCCCTAATTTTTGTTTGGCCTGGAAACATATCTTTATTTTTTAGTGAAATGTAGCATGGATATAAGTAATGTGATATATCTTTTTTTTAAATTCATTGACACAATTTTTTTTTATTCCACTTTAAAATCAATTTTTTTTTGGATTTCACCAAAGTCAGTTAGTTACAGGCTATATTGCCAAAAAAGGGTAGCCATTTTGAAAAAAAAAATGAAAAAGTTATAAAAATTTATGTCTTAGATATTCCAAAATATTTATTTATCATATTATACTCAGATAATTAAAAAAAATATATATGCTATTTTTTTGGGGTACCTTAATGACACGGAGAAGTGAAAAAAAATGACATTTTTTTGGACTTCAGAGGGGGTAACTCTTTCAGGGAATATTTTTAAAATAAGCCTGGAAACCTATTTTCAAATTTTGATATTTTGTTAGGTACATCCCAAAGAACAATATATATGAAATTCAAAAAAATTCATTGACTAGTTTTTTTTAGCCCATTGTGTCCTTCTCTACCTTAATTGTACACATATCACTATTTACATAAAACTGTAGCTGAATAAACCCGTCTCATTTGGTTATAGCGACCCTTGATAGCCTGCCTTGCTTCACATGGGTTTTTATGTGACAAATTGTCACATGATCAAATACCTACAGGTACCCATGTTTCAATAATAAATAACCACAACGAAACGAATTTTATGTAAGTGTTTACTGGTAATTCAAGATGGTATCGATCTACCTGCAAAAGAAAGACAAATTCCTTCATATATTCGCTGAAATTGATTGAAATTTTCAATTTATGTATTTTTGTATTTTTCAGCTTCTGCAAGGCTCCGGTATAAAGCCCGCACCATGATTGGAGCTACCGGAAGCCGGCATATAGCCCAGCGGCGGCGTGCATCTCTAGCAACGCCCGCCGCATCACCGTCCATGTTTTCAACTTTACATCAGCTGGCGGAGGAAGACGAGGAAGGTCCCAAACTTCCGACGGTGAGGCGACGGGCTGTTGATACTTCTGATTACCGAACATGTGCCATACTACAGACACGCCTTAAAAATGTCAAACATTATCCAGAGTAAGTATATTTATTAATTTACGTATAAAGCCACACCAAACTGACATTATCTTTCCACGATGTGAGAAATGTCTGTTTACCTATCAAACAAAGTTACACTGAATTGATTATCTCAGCAGCTTCCTGAAATGACCTTTTATTTATAAGGTTGGAATCCAATTTATAACGCATTTCTACCACTCCATAAATGTCATATGTTTACGCAGAAAGGTGAACGATATTTCATTTTCCCCCTGAAGCAATGCCAACTACACAGAACGATAACGCCTCCTCAGATTTAGGAAATGTTATTTTTTCAACATAAGGCTACAGAGACTTGATCAGGTTTGCTCAGATTTCAGAAAAGTTGTTCTATCTACATGTATAAGGTTACATGAACGCTTTCCTTCCATACTAGAAAACGTTTTTATCTTACTAATAATGCTACATATTGATGATTGATTTCCCTGGCTCAGATACCAGGAAGTGTTATTGTATTTGTATGTACATGTATAATATCTTGTTGTTCCCTTCATTTTTTCTGCAATAGAAAAAAATAAATGTTTAAATTTTCAATATTTAATATCATTTTGAATTCACATTCCGTCAAATATAATCAAAGCAGTGTGTTAGCAAATGGGAATCAACATGCTGTAATTTTAAGAATAAAATTGTAAGACTCAATAAAGTCAAGAATCGTTTTCCCCTCGTCACGATATCTGACTGGAAAAGTGAGGGTGGGGGTGGTGCCACAGCCCATAGTTTTGAGTATCAAATACTATAATGGATGAAACCTGTAAATAGTTTTAACATTTTGTTAATTGTCAAGTAAAAACAATATATACATATGGCTGCCATGAATTATTTCGATTCTAATATGTAAAAATTGGTAAAATATCGTTATAAATTGTCGATGACGTCATAAATTACAATGGGTGTAGGTATATATTATTTTTACCACGGGTTTGGACTTAAAGCGTTTGAAGGCCGTCATATTAGAATATTTGGTAGTAGATGTAGAAAACCCAAGACACTACTGATAAGAGTCTTGTGTATCTAATATTTTAGTTAAATTACAAATATTTGCTTTCATGGAGAAGAGGGTTAAATTTGGCGTAGTTTAATCTGGATAAATACATGAAGGTTTGAATTTTGATAAAATTCTCTAATGGTAGTATATTTAATTTTGCTATAACGACTATTTTTGTTGATTTGATTTGATTTGATTTTTGGTGTTTAACGCCACTTTCAGCAATATTTCAGCTATATCATGGCGACCAGTTTTAGTGGTGGAAGAAGCCGGAGTACCCGGAGAGAACAACCCACCATGGGCAAGCAACTGGTAAACTTTATCACTTGCGGCTGTGAGTCGAGTGCACCCTTTTTTGTAATTTATAAAGCCGGGCGCGAATCCACGTCGTTTTGGTGATAGGCTTGTATGAGTTGTTAGGTAATCCAACTACCTAACTCATTGAGCCACGTGGGCACTCTATTTTTGTTGAATTTCGTTTAGTTCCTAGAATATGATTAATACATTTACAATGACTTTTCTAATGGGGTTTTGTGTGCAAAAAATAAAATGTTCACAGTAGAGTTATTTTTATATTCCCGAAGCTTAGCTCTGTATAATTGAAGGTATGGGATACATAAAGCATATATCTGATTTGTATGTTAATATAGGTCTAACTGAAGTTCAAAGCAACTATGTGTTCAAATTTGGTTGTATAAGAATAAGAATAAGAATAAGAATTGTATTGTCCAATAGAGGGCCCCCAAAGGGCAAAGTCATTACAGTGATTCATAAACAATAACATTAAAAAATAAAAATATAAATATTATACGTTACAATGAACAGAACTGCCCATAAAATATACCAAATACTTATACTAATTATAATTATAATTAAGTGCCATCGACTATGACATTGTTGGCCACATCAGACATCAATGATTAATTTACATGTAGTGTAGTGGTCAAGTCCTCCCCGTGTATATGACGTAGAGCAAATAAAATTGTTCTTGCTTTATCTGGAACATATAAATTACTATTAGCTAAGCTTATATTTCTAGATATTAATAAGTGTGTACATTTTCAAGTAATTTTCCATTATATTAAGGGATTGACGACATTTTACTGAGTCAAATGGGGTTATCTTTCTTTACACACTAAAGTGTAAATGAAACTATATGTATATGTATCTACATCACTGCATACGAACAAATAATTTAAAATTGTTGCTTAAAATATTCTATTTGCATATGAAGATATAGCAATTAAGATTAGACACAAGTTATTACGACATTAGTGAAGTCATTTTCCTTTTGCAAAAATATAACAAAAAATGATAGCACATAATGGCGATAATTATGCAATAAACATTAAGAGACGATAATTAAAGAAACTATCAAGAAAAATTAGGTAAAATAAAATGTTCAAAACTTCAAAATGGAGGGAATGGGAAGAAGAAATAAGGTTTAAATGAAAAACAAAAACATATATGAACTTCAGCGACCATCAGTTAAATCGTTGTGTGCTTCTAATAAAGAAATAAACAACACAGAAAATGTCCCTGTTTTGTTCAGGTGTCACACTTTCGTCACAAGAGGGTATTACGAATTTGCATTATGCTGTATATGACTAGCACTCAAAGCTACATGGACATGTCGATATAGAAATATTTGTCTGAACAGACACCAGCATAACTATGTCTGAAACATTTTAGGAAATATATATGACCATTATTTTGGCATTTGTTACAGATTTGTTGTAGCTCAGGGCACCGAGATTTCGAAAAACGAAGAAATTTCTCATTGCGGACCACTAATACATTAACAAAATACTTCCACAATAATCACTGATGTAAATTCACTTTTTTCTAGATATTAGTAGCAATTTGAAATCCACTTTACAATTTCAATTAAATACCTCCCTGTGATTGATTTATGAATATCTTCAATAATTTCCATTGATATATACGTATGTTCTCTGGCAAATTTGCTTAGAGATTTTCAAAAATTGATGCTGCCTTTAAAGTGTCAATATGAATAAATATGTGATCTAGCAAGACATTAGGAACTGTGTGCTTGCCTTTTTTAGTTGAAAAGTGATAACTAAACTGCATTATTGAAGTATTGATCAGGAGAGCCCACCATACAACCCGAATCCGGATAAGGCGTGGTCGGTTAAGTTGATTTTTCTCCACAATTAGTGGTATGTGGGCAAATGAACGGGAAAGAAAACAACCGTTTTGCTCTTATGACAAAATAGAAATACAAATATAATGTATTTACAAATTAATCTCACAATAATATTTTGGTTTTCAATCCGGAAACATCGGTTCATTCAACCTATGCCAACATTTAAAAGAATATATATAAAAAGGTAAGAAAGATTGTTGGCATTTAGAACTTTTTATTATACTCTCTGACACAATACATGTGTAACAAGAGGAATACAAACAATAACATATAATACAAAAATACAATGATGGATATGACTAACAGGCAATCAAACACAATATCACTGGATTATAAATATTTTCTAAGTTTACTAATAAACAATGACAAATTTTTCAAAACTGGAACATTACAAAGTGATAAAAGTCCTATCATTTTTTGGAAATTTGGATATTTAGTATAATAACTAGGTATATGTTTTTTTTCTTATATCTACAACATTAGGAAATGAACATTCAAAAATATAATGATACTCGGATCCAATATCATTGTGACACAAGTGACATATTCTTTCTTCTCTCGGGATATTTACCCATCTACCTGTTTCTACATAGGTTGAATAGGTTAATTGTTATATAAACATGACTAGTCATGTTTAATTGGTGTAAAATCGGGGGAGATGTCAATGTACTCCAAGTCCACAATTAATTTTTAATGAATAGTAAGTAGAAAGTAAGTATTTAAAATCATATTTTATGGAAATAACAAACAAAAAATCTATATCAGCACATATATTTAATATCAAACTTTATAAAAATAATTAGGATATTATTATAAGCACATATATTTTAACATCAATCATTATGAAAATAAAATAGGATATTATAAGCAAATAAATTTTTATATCATGTATCATGAAAATAAATTAGGATATTACAAGCACAGATATTTTTTTTTATCATATTTCATGAAAATAAATTAAAGATATTATAGGCACATATATTTTTTTTATCATACTTTATCAAAATAACCAAAAACAATCAGTATACAATCACATTACAAATTGCTAATAATACAATTGTCTTAGATTTTGGATAACAATGTTCGATTTAGAAATCATAGAAATTATGATAATTCTATAATTTATAAATAAATATCATCAAAAACTTTTGAATTTAGATTTTAAGAAAATTGCTTAATTGCATGAGTATCACCAGAGTATCATATAATATTTTCAATTCATACGTTTTAGAAAGATTGTTTATTTAAATTATTCTGAAATTTTATATTTTCATCTTTTTTATTTACAGATTTTTGTGTAATTTTACCAGATTTTTATTTTATATATAATTTTTTACACAAGTTTAATTATTTTCTTTTCAAGTTTTTAAATTTTAACAGACTTATTCTTATATCTTTAGATTGTTTTTGTTTTTTTAATAATTATTCATTTAAATTATTCAAAAAATGTATATTTTCATCTTTTTTATTTACGTATTTTTGTGTAATTTTACCAGATTTTTATTTTATATATAAATTTTTACAAAAGTTTAATTATTTTTTTTTTCAAGTTATTAAATTTTAACAGACTTATTCTTATATTTTTAGATTGTTTTTTGTTTTGCTTTGTTTTTTTTTTAATAATAAATTTCACTTTTGAAACCTGCATTTCCAAATTTACTTACCTGTAAATGTCAGTAATTGCTATATAAACATCTGTAATATAATGTTTGTTGGCATACCTTGAATATGATATTTCAAAATGTTGGCATAGGTTGAAGACACCGAAACATCATATGAGAATGTGTTATCTTTTACATAACAACAAAACCTGTATAAACCAAACTCTGAATAAATCAAAGTACAGTCTAAATTAGACAACAAATGTCTGGAATCTTTGAAAATTTAACCTGTTTAATTATAACACCTGTCTACAAAATATACAATTTGGTTCTAAGAATATTCTGTATCAGAAAAATCATATATTTGCTGTTGTGATATTTTGTCAATTTTGTGAGAGTTATCGCGCTTTGTACATAATATGAGTTTTTACAGCATGTTATTATTTCACCCGTTCTTTAATTTTTCATTCTTATAAAACACACTTTGAATTTTCAGTTGAGCGCGGTTGAGTTGAGCAGTTGAATATTATGTTCCATATGTAATAATAATAATAAGAAGAATGGACACAGTAAAAATAAAATAACCTTTCGGGAAAATTGTAATTAAGATATCTAATGATTGAAATGTGAGTGATAATTTACCGCATGACCTAATTATCCCATGAATTAACCATTAACATTTATTGATATACCTTTCAATATTTTGAGGATGACCTTGACTCACGAAATGTATTGATTGATGAACAATATATTGAATTACATTCAATTATTGGAATAAATAGTTAAAAATAGCATTTTTTGTACTCATAAATATTCAGTTTCCAAATATGGTATACAGATTTTATATAGTGATATAGAAATCATTGCGACAAAAGATAAAATAATTTCTAACTAATTTTATACGTTGTCATTTTTATCCCCCCACCCCTTCTTTATGGCGTATTTGACTAGGAAAGTATCACGATTTCATCGGAAGGTACTTTCGTTCTCGCGATTGTATTGTTGAATTTATCCTTCAATGAGCGCTTCGTTGGCTGTATATAGAGTATGTGAGTAAATTTCGGAGTTATACACCTACTGACTGTATAATGTATCCTGGTATCTTGCTCTTATGTAGAGCTGAGGATGAATAAACCATGGTCCAAGTACCTTTTTAAAGGGTGTCATCTTAGACGTCCGCGTTAAACCGTGTTGGCATGGCCTTGTGTGTTATTTTTGTGTCTTCGTTTTATCCATTAATTTAAGCAAACCTATGACTTGTTCGACATTGCAGGATAAACAAAATATATATAAATGTCCTCTTTCCTTGCTCAACACATTTGACAATATGAGATATATTTTATTTAGCAATTTGCAGTAGCCACAAATAGATTTTACATTACGTTATTTTTTGTTTTGTTTTGTTTTGTTTTTGGGTCTCGTTTCTCTCTGGATATCGTGTACAAAAGTACATATGACTGGACTAGGGGCGATATGAATATCGTTTTGCATAATGTTTATCGTTAGTGCCTGTTATAACAGGAAGCCTATTATATATTCAGATGTACGATTCAATGGGATTAATATTCACACCATGTTTTATTTAGTTGTAACGGAACTGAGAGATGTTAAGCGCTTCGCGGAACTGAGAGATGTTAAGCGCTTAGCGGAACTGAGAGATGTTAAGCGCTTAGCGGAACTGAGAGATGTTAAGCGCTTATCGGAACTGAGAGATGTTAAGCGCTTCGCGGAACTGAGAGATGTTAAGCGCTTAGCGGAACTGAGAGATGTTAAGCGCTTAGCGGAACTGAGAGATGTTAAGCGCTTCGCGGAACTGAGCGATGTTAAGCGCTTCGCGGAACTGAGAGATGTTAAGCGCTTGGATTTATGCAATCAATATATATAGATCTATTTTTACTTTTACTTATCATCCATTATAATTATTGTAACCGGCCAAAGTTATCAGGCGCGGATGAAGTTAAATCAGTGGTAATATTATGTTCCTTACAACCATTTTGGTTCTCTACTTTATAATTTGTGGTAAAATTTGTCAGAGAACCGCTGTTTTTTTTCTCTTCAGTGGTCATATCAACGATCCGATTTCCTTCACCACCAAAACCGACTTCAATTATTGCTGAAAATTGCGTTAAATACTTGTAATCTTTGTTAGTTTTTAACTGAACCGAACAATAACATAAACACAAGAAGACTGTTTTGAGTTTCACAGAAAGAGCCAATGAAATTCCATGTCCTGGGGCTGGTCATATCCATCATCCAGTTACTCAGACCAAAAACAAACTGAATAAATACTTGATCCATACAAAAAAAGAAATGGCGAAATTACAAGATACCCCCGGAGAGTTAGGATTCTCTTCTTCTCCAGATGTCTAAAAGCAATCAAGGACCTCCGTCAATTCCCACATAAACTTTCTTTTAAGTGTCGTTAATTATGAATAAACAAATCCATAAATTCACAAGCTGTCTACGTCATTGGTCTATTTTTACAAGTTAATTGGAACCCATATACATAAATCTAATGTCTCGTCCTGCAATAATATTCCTCTATGAGCACTGGTACGCTGCTGTCACAGAAGATTCCGAACCAATCAATATATGAGCTGTCTCGTTTGTGTTTTATTCGACACTCGATACAACATTATGTGATAAAGGTTGTCAGTGCCTTGTGACAGCAGGGCTTTCAATATTTTTCAAGTCTACCAGTACTTCACTATTTACGGGTGGTACTGTTTATTAAAATTTGAACAATTTTCATGAATATCTTATACAACACTCTTTAAAATCAGGGGGTACCAAGGACCATTTTAGGCGGTTAAAAGTACCTGGTACCACCCCTTATTGAAAGGCCTGTGACAGATCTGTGGTTTTCTTCGGGTACTCCGGTTTCCTCCACCAATAAAACTGACTGCCATGATATAACTGAAATATTGTTGAAAGTGGCATTAAACACCATAAACAAAACCACCAAACCAAACCTATAAGTTCATCTGGACTTGAAGATGTCTCTGACAAATGTCTTGATCCAGTACATATATTCAGGGGCTGATTCAGGTTTGGGGGTTGTCACATGAAATCTAGGTGACGGAAATGGAGGACCGTACCTATGTCCACAGCAGATTCAGGGTAGAGCCCTGGTAGGGACAATGATATCATAGTCCCCGGAATCTCCAGAGATTTGAGACGTTACATACATTGACTTGTATTCTGGTAAATAAAATGCTGTATTATTTATGTTCTGCATATTTCTAAATCCGCGCATAATATTAGGGGCATTTGAGCGGAGCTGATAAAGATGATTCCAGTTTTTCAGTAATATCATGGTACAGTTTTTAATTATTAAAAACGCATAATTATCGGCGAAGTTCGTTTCGTTTAGTATTTTCATTACGGTTAATTTACATATAGAGTGAGTAGTATTCATTCATTGTTAGAAATTTGTTCGAAAAGTTATACGAGAACAATTTACATTTAATAAAATGGCGATGTCCGCTTTGCACTAGACCAACTCGTTGAGTTTTATTTTTATAGTGCTAGCTCACTGAAACAACCGTCCGCGTGTTGACATATCGGTTCACTGGGACACTAGCTCAATGAAACAACAATCTGTGGGTAGACATGTAGTTTCACTCGGACACACGAGCCAAACAGTATTTGCTCTTAACACATAGTGCAGCGTACTTAGCGGAGAAGTAGCAATTACCAATATTATTGTCTTTGGTGTGACGCGACCGGGGTTCGAACCCACGATCTTCTGCGTTCGAAGCGAGCACGCTAACCATCACAGCAACGACACAGTCTTTTACTGCATTGAATCGTAGTATGTTGTTGCTTATTTTTCTACTTATTGTCTTAAGTTGAGATAAAAACTACAATCGCATTAGTACGATTTCACTTGACTGCAATTATGGGCTAAGTTGAGATAAAAACTACAATCGCATTAGTACGATTTCACTTGACTGCAATTATGGGCTAAGTTGAGATAAAAACTACAATCGCATTAGTACGATTTCACTTGACTGCAATTATGGGCTAAGTTGAGATAAAAACTACAATCGCATTAGTACGATTTCACTTGACTGCAATTATGGGCTAAGTTGAGATAAAAACTACAATCGCATTAGTACGATTTCACTTGACTGCAATTATGGGCTAAGTTGAGATAAAAACTACAATCGCATTAGTACGATTTCACTTGACTGCAATTATGGGCTAAGTTGAGATAAAAACTACAATCGCATTAGTACGATTTCACTTGACTGCAATTATGGACTAAGTTGAGATAAAAACTACAATCGCATTAGTACGATTTCACTTGACTGCAATTATGGGCTAAGTTGAGATAAAAACTACAATCGCATTAGTACGATTTCACTTGACTGCAATTATGGGCTAAGTTGAGATAAAAACTACAATCGCATTAGTACGATTTCACTTGACTGCAATTATGGGCTACGTTGAGATAAAAACTACAATCGCATTAGTACGATTTCACTTGACTGCAATTATGGGCTAAGTTGAGATAAAAGCTCCAATCGCATTTGTGCGATTTCACTTGAATATGATCATGAAGTTCACCCAAGATGCAATCTTAATCAACGCATGTGACCTTGACATTTAAGTTATAGATCGGCCAAGATAATGCAACTTGATTCATTATATTCAATCAATTACAGTTCCGTTATTTTGGATTTTCATTTGGAAGAGCAGAAAGAAACACAGGCTTTATATGACCAACACATAAATGTATTCCTTTCGTTCAAAAATGAATTGCTGTTTTTGAAAAATGGAGACAGATTGTGATCGTGAAAGGTATTACGTAACATGGTAATAAATTAAAGTAGCATGTCAACGACAACAACGATGCATTCACGTTTATAATCTTCGGGGAAGAGCCTGCAATTTCATTTTTATTTTTATTTTTATTTTCGAAAATAATCTGCATTCTTTTGGATTTATGATGAATTTACATGTAATTTTAGTTTTACAAGAATCTTGTAAAAGTAATAAAAACGAAAAACTAAACATACCACACTGTCGGAACGTTTCCAAAATCCAACAGAAAAATCGTAGAAAGCGGCGGGAAAGTTGTTGAAACACTGACAGAGATTAATGTCAGAGAAAGGAACGATAACTCTGGTACAGATTGAGGTCCACCCCAGTACTTGTTCTCGTCATGAATATAGCTCAGGGCCCAGGTGGCTCAATGAGTTAGGTAGTTGGATTACCTAACTAATCATACAAGCCTATCACCAATACGGCGTGGGTTCACACCCGGCTTTGTAAATTACAAAAAAGGTGCACTCGACTCGCAGCCGCACGTGATAAAGTTTACCAGTTGCTTGCCCATGGTCGGTGGTTCTCTCCGGGTACTCCGGCTTCTTCCACCACTAAATCTGGTCGCCATTACATGTATATAGCTGAAATATTGCTGAAAGTGGCGCTAAACACAAATAAATAAATGAATATAGCTGAGATCAATGGCATATTACATTTGACCTCTAGATATTGTACTAGTCCGCCTTGATCATGCAATGTACTTGATCAAGTACAATCCGGCGAAGGAATGGTTGGTGTAAATTTATACATATCATATTACGTAACATAGCCGAGGGAAAGAAGGAGAGCTGCGGATTCACCCGATGCTTGCCGATTGAAAAATATGTACTGTCTTTACATTTCCGGTTGTCTACCGTGCGACAACATATTGTCTAGACTGATGAATCTGTCCAAAGCTACGTTATAATTTCGGAGCGAATGAGAGTAGGTATATATGTATGAGCCGTGGATTGAACTCGTCAGTCTATGTACATATTATCTCGAGATCCCTCTACAATATATGTTTGAGATTGTCCACCTACGTCATCAAATTTTGCGTCAAACATCAATATTGTCTTATTGCTTTTATAATTAAAACTTTATGTAATGAAAGGAAGATATCAAATTTAGGGCTCCCGACACATTTCTGGAACAACGTTCATCAGGTGCGCTCAAAAATAAAAAGATTGCAAAACCGAATAATTAAAAAAATTCTTTGATGACAAGAACATCAAAAGGGCTTAAACGTGATAACCAAAAGGAGACCTTATTGTTATATTTATACACTATTGTTAGACTGTTTGCTGACATATGGTTTAAATCATCATGTATCTCATTATCTGACACGACCTAATTTACCCGTCCCCCGTTTCAAAAGTAAATAAATTCCTCGCAAATGTCGTTATTTTCGGTTTGTTTCCCTCGTCAGTTTCAGTTGGAGATGACGTTTCATGCTATTAATTTGCTGGACGTGTCACGTGACGGCGTATAAATGTCAGTTAAATAATATATTTAATTTGTTGTTTCATACATTCAATTCATATGAGAATATAAGGAAATCGATCATTATCAATGATATCTATAAAGAAACCGTATTCTCAGATTATAAGCTGTCAATCATCCCCCAAAGCCATTGACTGTATTAATATTGATAGCTATCTGAACGTAACCAACCAAGAATACTCAATTGGGTTACGTTCGGAAAGACGGGGTGAATCACGTGGTTGTTTATTTGTAGTTGGTCTTTTTTTTCTTCTCGTTATTGTACTTACACAATAGATAGCCAATAAACAGTCATCATCTATATCATGAAAGAAAATATTAAGAGATAAATAAAAACGTTTTATAATAATATCTTTCTCAATTTAGCCATTTTGTAATTATTTTATTATATCTAAAATAAAACAACACGTCGATCGTAGCCTTTGGCAAGCAAAATGTAATTTACAAGTCCAATGAGTGATCGATTCGATACATCAACACTGCTAAAATAGCTTTATTTCTTATAGAATCACTGATACCATTGCCTTTGTAGCTCATTTAGGTCCGAATTACTATGGGGTGTGTTTTTATCACTTTGTGTCCGACCGTGCTCGTCTGTTTACCTTTTACATTTCAATCTTCATTCTAAAAAGAATACTAAAAATATCTTCATGCTTGGCAAGACTATTTTGTGACGCCCATCCCATTAACACTTATTACCTTTGTAATATCTTTACCTACACAATTAATTATGTGTAAGACAATTTAAAGATACCACAGGGATAATCAGAAGCTGTAAATCGAAGGAGGACACACTTATGTAAACTTGTTATCGCCATGAATACAGTTAAACAGCAGTGGAGGTCCCAGGGGGAGCAAAGTACCATTTTTTCCTGAAATTTACCAAAAAATAGAGATAAAAAAATTAAAATAAAATAAAAATAAAAACAACATAAGAAAAAAGTCAGCAACAAACACTTCTCCATAAGTCCCCCCCCCCCCCCCCCCCCCCACCACACACACACACACACACACACACACACACACACACACACACACACCACCAATCGCTTGAATTTTCGTCTGAATGCCATTCTTATACAAGATTTAGAAACATCGATACTTGCATTTACTTAATAAAATATTGAAATGACACTACTGGTATATAAAACTGTTGGATAATAATACAATTTAACTGTGATTGAATCGATATACTATGTTATATATGTTATATAGCTGTAATACATTAATGGAACACAAACTATAAACCATTTTGTTAACAACAAAACGAGGCTTTCTGGAGAGAGAAAATAAAATCATTTCTTAAACTTTACAAGACGATATAAAGGTTTTTTTTATTGAATACAAAACTATGCGAGAACAATTCACAGAAGAAAACAGTCGTTGATATAACGAGATGCAAAATAAACCATGAACAGATATAGATCCATACTTTGTGAAAAGACTGTGCCAACTACATTTTTACTCTAAAAGGCAGGGTCAAGCTCTTCCCAGTAAATCCCACATAAAACGTAGATATCAAATTTAGTGCGCACGACGCGTTTCTGCAATAACATGCATCCTGATTTAAAATAAAGGTCTTTTCGGAAGGGGTAATATTGGTGGCTCAGTAGGGTTGCATAATACCACATTTTTTCTATAGATCGGCCTAACAGAAAGTCAAGACAGAAAGTAACAAAATCATCAATGTACTATTAATTTTCAAGTACTTAGAATAATCTCAATAACGATTGTGATAAATCATGACCCCTTGTACGTTAATCGTGTCAAGTGTAGATCGATATATTAATGGGAAAATACGAAAATCAATGAACACATATTATGTTTACTGACAATATCTCATAAAACAAAGGATTGCAATACCGATATCTTACATGTAAATCATTAGTCATGCAAACGTGGATCAATTTATGCGTATTTTATGCCATTTCGACAACATTTTCAGTTATTTCGTGGGCAGACATTTTTATTAGTGAAGCTGTCAGCTGGGAGTCACCGTCACAATTTTATAAACATAAACGTTGTATGGAGTTCATCTTAAGAGTACATCTCGTCACGAAAGGGAGTGGGGTGGAGATAGATAAGCACTTATGACACAGGCAGATCAATCGACAAGATTCGTGCGATTCCGCTGTTCTCCATCTATCTAGACTGCTCAGGAACAGAAACAACCGAGTTGTGACGAGTGACAGGCAGATGTAAATTCATTTATTGCAAAAGCACATGCGTTGATTCCCGTTTGCATCGTTAGGGAAACACGAGTTAAATCCTCGGCACAGGTTTCGTGTGATGGTTCATGCTTACTTTACGTCCGTCAGTTTTATTGGTGGAGGAAACCGGAGTACCCGGAGAAAACCACCGACCTGTCGCAAGCCATTGACAAACTTATTCACAATTATGTTGTATCGAGTACTCCATTACGCCGGTAAGAGATATGGACTACACTATTGGATGAAACAACTGACTGTGGTTAAATCCTTCTAGTACACATGACCGCGCCGCAGATCGCCGAACGAGACGTAGGGAAACATTTTAGGAAGTTTCACTGATTCCTGTATATTTTACATTGGTTATCGGAGTTTAACGTCAACCTAATGTTTGTCCTTCGATTACCCCTCTGTTATCATCAAACTTTTCTAACAAAATATTTCTTAAACTAAGCCTTGAACCTTTAAGTATGATTTCTTACATATTGCAAAAAGACAAAGTTTCTTCATTTTGTCAATACCCATGTACATATTGTAAACAGTAAGCAAAGTGAGATTCATCATCCGTATGCTATTACGTGTTATACATTTCTTTGATTGATTGATTGATTGATTGATTGATTGATTGATTGATTGATTGATTGATTGATTGATTGATTGATTGATTGATTGATTGATTGATTGATTGATTGATTGATTGATTGATTGATTGATTGATTGATTGATTGATTGATTGATTGATTGATTGATTGATTAAAATGTTTTCGTTCAACCGGATACGGAAGATACAAAACGTCCATCAGCATGTCTGATTTTGCGCACTACTGACATAGATTCTTGGTTAAAACAATTAAACAAGTGTATGGAAATATAGCATCGTAATATCTCCATACACCTATCTCGTATAACGTCTGCTAATTATTACTCTCCCGAAGGGAGCGTTAATGGTAGAAGTATGAACATACTAATGCACTTCAAAATGTTCACCAACATGGCTGCCAACCGGAAATAAAATAAGACAAATCACGTGACCTAAACTATGGCTGCCAACCGGAAATAAATTTAGACACATCACGTGACCTAAACTATCTCCAATATAAACAATACGCGAGTAGCAAATAAAGTGATCGATGCAACGAGAAAAAAGAAGAAATACAGAACAATACACGTCTAGTCGATTTTTTTTTCAAATAAAAATGAAACAATGAAACGGAAAATCCCGAACTCAAAGCGAATAACACCGAATCTTTAATCATTTGCCACTGCGCATTCTCATTCATTGTGATCGTCTGCTGCAAGAAATCTAGTTTTTAGCTGTAGAGTTTTAGGTAGTGTTATGTTTAAGCTTGATATTTTGTTAACAGGACGTCCTGAATATAGCTGAAAAATTGCTCGCTGGACGTTAAACACCAATCAATCAATCAATCAATCAATCAATCAATCAATGTAAACAGGAAGAAAAATTACTGTTCTTCGGGGACGTTTCAGGTGGCACCTGCCTCATATTAGTCAGAAGCGATGTCATAAAAACCAAAATGCGGAATATTGATTTCCTTTTTTGGAAAAAGGAATGTATTTCTTCCGGTTATACTATTACGCTAAAACCGATCCCGTATAACAAATCATTCTAACCTCCATACTAATGAAATATTCATAACTATTATATAATTCGTCCTTAAATTCATGAAATCGATATAACCGTGACAGCATGATAATTACTGATTAAGTCTGAATTTATGAAATATCATTGACATTATGTTTAACTTTGACTGACATATCTATCGTTTTAATGCACGCATCAGTAAAACACTTCTAAAAGCTGATAATTAGATGCTATCAATTCAAATTCCGAAGCGTACACATCGATCTATTCTCTAGATTTATCGGATTCATTTCCGTCAATATACGACAATGTAAAATAAAAGTATGTTAAGTCGAGTAGACTATGTAACCGTTAAATGTAAACCACAATTTTATAACAATAAAAATGTATATGTTAAAAACCAGGGGATAACTGTTATTGGTTGGGATATACAGTTGGAACTTCGATTATCATCGTTCATATATATTTCAAATTTCAGAAATATCTTCATTTATTCATGGTTTGGTTTGGTTATAATGGTGTTTAACGCCATTTTCAACAATATTTCTGTTATATCGTGGCGGTCAGTTTTATTGGTGGAGGAAACGTTACATGGTCATTATTCTTATCAAGGGCAACGAGAGAGAAAGAGAAAGAATTAGTCAAACATTGGGATAGCTATCGCAGACTTTAAGTTCTCGACTTGTCGAGTACGCCCGAAGATTATTCCGTTCAATTACTGTTACAGTTCGTACATAAAATGTGTTTGGATGAGAATTCACAAAGTAAATCGTGGTAACATGTGTAACAAATAAATGGAATATAAAGATAAAGAAAAGATTATTTGTTTAATTGACAAATTATTATAACAAACTATGGAATATCTGTCTCACAAATGACCACGGATATGTTCCACTTGTAAACACTTCCCGGTCCTTTCTGCATTCATGACTTATCGCCGGGTTTGTAAATAGATTAACACGACGTGTGCTACTAATGGAGCACGAACTTCTTTCCCTTTCGGAGCACCTGAGTTTATCCCTGGTATTTAGTGGAGTTCAATTTACTCGATCTTAAGTTTAAAATGTATGTTTTGTAGATCGTTGTTTGTCCTTTTGTCCTTTTTCTTTTGGCCATTGTGTTGTCTGTCCTTCATGAATTCTGATTACTCCGTTGGTATCTATCTTCAAACTGTTCCTACATCTTGTGATTACATTTTGTCATGGTACACTTAAAATAAAAATCGTTCCGAATCATTAGAAATGCGAAAGTAAGATTCATGCTGGCCTCTGGTTGTCGCATGCAGATTGTATTGTTCAACTTATACTTTGACTTGTATATATATATATATATATATATATATATATATATATATATATCATGTTTAATTTTCACTATCTGTGTCATTACGTTCGCTGTTTGTCAGGCGCGGATTTAGGAGTGAGCTTCCTAAAGTTAGCAAGGCATATGATGCTATGATGCACTGGATTTAATTTATCAGTATACTAGGGAGTGGTTGTAATTCCGTAAACCTCCGGAGCTTCCTGGTGTGAGGTTTCACCCTCTTCCGTGTACCCGTTGGGAACATTTGGCGGGCCACCTCCCCTACCTTTTTTTCTAGATTTCCCACCGCTTTATCTCGAAAAACGTGGACCCGTGCCTGTTTGTATTGCTACACTCATTTAAAAGTGTATTTTGCCATGAATGAAGACATCAGTTTGCCTGTTGGGATATCCATCTACATATACAGTGTATGTAAAATGAAATATATTATTCATTAATATATTTTTCTATTAGTGGTCGTCTGATTTCTCTAACTGGTAAACAAGTATGGTGACATTGCCTCTTATGTAAACAATGAATTTTCTTCCCATCTTTGTCTTGTTCAACTGAGAAACTTTCTGTATACGCGCCATAATGTTTTCTGCTGTGTAGAAATTTCCAATAACTTAGATTAATTTACATTATATAGAAAATGGAAATTTTCATTTGAGGAACAGATGTTTAGGACATAAGTTGGGAAATAACTAATTATTAAATGGCTAATTTTAAGACCACGTGACATCATATACATGTGTCCTTTGACTGATTTTGGTAAATCGATCGATATTGGAAATCAATGGATCGCATCCTCTCTCTGTTTTCTTGTAATTAAGCCTGTTTATCCGATATATGCCCGTGTCACGTGAATTAACATGTAAATAATAATAGAATCATAAATATAACCGTTAAAATTCTTTTTTCACCGTGGATTTTATTTCCTGACATATATTCTTTACTGTATACGAAGTATTGAGAATTAATTTATAATACATATATTCCATCGGAAAACCAATGTTTCCAGCGCAGTGACTCTCGATCGATGGCTTCGAACCGTTTTATCACTAGAAACTGCATACAACTCATGGCGGCCATACAGACTTAATTACTTGGTGTCGAAATTCGTATATTTTTAAAAAAGGAGAAATACATATAGGAAACAGAGTTAAAAATAAAATGTCGTGTGTTAAGTAGTCATAAGTGACCAGTCTATAGAGAACAGTGTTTTACTAATGGAACAATGAAGTGGTGTTTGAATATAATCAATGGATATACATTACTCATAGATATTTATCTTATTGTGCTATTCTGGACAAAAATCGTTTGATCTTCGGATAATAGCTAAAAAAAGGTAAAGGCAAATTTAGTCTCATTTTCTCTTAGCCTCCAATTATATATGTAGTTAGTTATGATAATATTGTTATAGACTAAATGTTAGGTTCTAATGACAAGCTTATACTAGCTGTTAACTGTGTTTGTTTATTTTACGGAAATTTCAAAATATAAAGCAATTGATGTTTAATATAGTTTGAAAATAAAGCTAAGCTAACTAGTAAATCAGCATACCAAAATAACCAAATACATGTATGTAAATATATGTTAAGAATTTAACGTGGTTAAACAATTATAATGTACAGGAATAGTATACCATCTGTAAAGGAAAGAATGTAACATGAAACAATGTACTTACAACGAGTTATATGATCCGCTGTTTTTCATCTGGGCGCATTGGCATTTCAACTGGGCGAAAAAGTTATTTCATTTGGGCGAAAAAAAAAAATATCAATTGGGCGAAGATTTTTTCATATATCATATTTCGTTTGGGCGAATAATTTTGATACATTTGGTACCTCTTCCGTTAGCCAGATAAATGTCTCTTGCCCCCTGTTCACAATACCTTTATCTTGGTCATTCATAGGCAAGAAATTTTCTTCTTTATTGGTCAATACAGAGATGTTACTGAGTGTTTCATGAACTTCTGCCTTTGTCTTTGGTAACGCTGGGAGTTCTTTACGACGTTCACGGTACACGGCTAGTGCAATGTTCTTTAAATTCTTGCTATGCAGGTGACACTAGTTGAATTCTTGAAGTTCCTTCATGATAATCTTCGAAGGCCTGGCTGAAATATCTCCAGAAGCTTTCCTCTTGGCCGCTGTGCGTAACTGTCTCGCCTCTATTTTCCACTCACAAGCATCATGGTTGTGCTCATTCAGAGTTTAATACTACTTTTACATCAGCATCTGTGCGGATTCTGGCTTTGCAATTTGTTTTGTTGTTGGTGCATCTCCAGGAAATGTTGCTATCTTTCATAACTCTGCTAATCTAAAGGTATAGCCATCAAAGATCAGGCATTGTTTCTCTCTGTCTGTCGTCGATAAAATCAAATCTGCGTCCATTTTCACCAAGATCGTATTTTAAATGACACAAATTTCGTGAACACTTAACTCTAGTGAGCACTTTTCACAGGGTTCAGTACATTTTAGTTGACCTTGTATATATAAATATACTTACCTGTAATTAGCTTGTATAAAACGTATCTAAAGTCATAATTTTTTGATTAGAAAACGGAAAATTTGAGTTTTCTCGAAAACAATACATTTTTTTAAAACACAGTAAACGAGAGTTTTGTACAGAATTTTACTACCATTTTTAAAATATGCATTTCATCTAACAATAACCTTTCATTATTGCTGCACTCATCTGAAATTTGACATTCTCCCCGATTTTTACCGCCAAAATAGAGGTGGGAGTAAACTAACTAGAGGTAGCAGCCAGGTAAATCTTACCTCTATAGAGACAGAGACACGTGTACAGGCATATTTTGACACTCCATTTTTAAACTTTAAGATCTTTCTAAAAGTTCACATAAAATTTCTTCATAAACCTATTTTTTGACATCTTAACATATATATAAACATCGCAAGAATGGGTAAAACAAAGGACTTGTCAAAAGATTGTAAAAACATTGTGTTAAATCTATTCAAGTTTTTTCAGCTTGAGAAGGCCAGGGGAAGACCATTTTATTCCCCAGATAATTTGATTAAAAGAACATGCAAGGCTGCTGGCATATCTTACAGTTCTGTGTATAGAGTTGTAAACGGTAAAAGTCCTCCTGAATCCAACAGACCGAAAGAAAGAAAGAAAACTCTTGATGATTTTGACCGTTGCGTTATTAAACGGACCGTTCATAGCATGTACAACAGGAAAATTGCCCCAACAGTCTCAAAAATTAAGAAAGAAATTGAAGATACAATTAAAATCTCGAAATCAACGCTTACTTTAACTTTATTAGATCTTGGTTATAAGTACAAAAAATCCGGCGATAATAGGAGGCTTTTATATGATCAGAGGTCAGTAATAAATGATCGGTGTAATTACCTCCGAAAAATCAGGAAGTTTCGAGAGGATGGGTATGAAATTGTATATTTGGATGAGACCTGGGTTAATCAGAATCATGCCACTGACTACATGTGGTTACCAGTTGATGGTTCTGATGCCCCAAAGATCCCTTCAGGAAAAGGTAAAAGGTTGATAGTTTTGCACGCTGGTAATCGTGAGGAGGGTTTGATTGATAGGTGTGATTTGGTTTTTCTTGCCAAAGCTAAAGATGGGGATTATCACCAAGAAATGAACGGGCCCATCTTTCTAAACTGGTTCGAAAATCAGCTTATGCCAGCATTAAAAAGCCCAAGTGTTATCGTTTTAGATAATGCCAGTTATCACAACATCAAGACTGAAGAAACTGTTGTGCCAAACTTTAATCAGAGAAAAGCTGTCTTACAAGATTATCTTTCAAAACACAACATTCCTTTTCAGCCCCTTGAAACTAAAAAACAACTTTATGAAAAAATCAAATTTAAGAAACTCCTTTCCGTTTTTAAAACTGATAAAATTGCCAACCTACACGGTCACGAAGTTCTAAGAACCCCTGTTCGCCATTGCGAATTGAACCCCATAGAACTTATTTGGGAACAGGTTAAAGGGTTTGTTGCAGAAAACAATACAACTTTTCGTTTGAAGGATGTGAAAGAACTTGTTTATGGGGGGTTTGGCAGAATTACAAAGGAAGTTTGGGCGAAGGCAGAAGACCATGTATTAAAAATAGAAAAGGAGTATGGGAAAGAGAATTGCATTGATAGGAGTGAGATTCCCCCAATAATTATTGATTTTGATGACGACGAGTCCAGCGACGAGGAAAGCTGAATCCAGTCCAACATGATTACATATTGAACGGGTATACCGGTTGTAAATGACAGATTGTACATAACGTTTTTACCTATAACATTTTATTCATATCCAATAATTGTGTACTCTATGTCTAACTTCAGTGAATTTATTAGCAGAAAAGGCCGTTCTTTTTCGAATTATTTCAGAAAGATTGAAATAGCTTGGTCAAATTAAAAATCAGTAATTATGGAAATTTATGATTTCAAGTTTTTTTCAAAATTTTCGAGGTAAATCTCAGGTAAGCATGTGTATAAATGTCACGTAGTCAAATGCATTAACCATGAAGGGAACAATAACCTTCTCCGGCACTTCGACGAGAGACAATAGACCAGCTGCGGGACCACCGTCGTTCCTATTGTTATATGGGATTACGTCCACGGTGAGTTGGCTGTCACATTTAACGAGCAAACTTGGCCTATCTTGAAGAACTTAGCCTGAAATAAAGACCAAAATAACGCCAAAAATTGGTAATTTTTCAGATGAGCAGGGCCTTCAGAATAATTTCAACCGTAAATATTTATACAATTCCAAAATGGTAGTAAAATTCCTGACAAAACTCTCGTTGGATGCGTTAAAAAAAAATCTACGCTTTACGAAATATTTAGATTTTTCCGTTTTCTATCAAAAAATTATTACTTTAGTAGTACACTTACCTGTATTTGTTTTACCTGTATGATAATTCGCCCAGATGAAAGGTGGGTGTTAGAAAAAAACATTCGCCCAAATGAAAAATAATATTTTCGCCCAGATGAAGTCATATAATTTCTTAAAATTTGCCCAATTGAAATGCAGCCACATGCTATGATATGTACATTTGTATGTGAAAACATATTAAGAAATTAACTTGATTTATAAAAATATATACCATGAGTACAGGAAAGAATGTAAACTGAAACAAATGTATAAAACGAGTTATATGATCACATGCAACGATATATATATATATGTGAAAACATGTTTTATAAAATTAACGCGGTTAAACAATAATTTATAGAAATATACACTATGGGTAAAGGAAAGAATGTAAACTGAAACAAATGTGTACACAAAGCGAGTTGTGCAACGGTATGTATGTGCACATTTGTTAAGAAAAATTAACTAGGTTAAACAATCATGATTTATGGAAATATATACCATGAATAAAGGAGAGAGTATAAACTGAAACAAATATGTAAAACGAGTTGTATGACTAAATGCAATGATATGTATGTGAAAACATGCTAAAAAAAATTAACTAGGTTAAACAATGAACATTTATAGAAATATATACCATGAGTAAAGGAAAGAATGTAAACTGAAACAAATGTGTCCATAGAACGAGTTATATGACCAAATGCCAATGGCATTGCTATGGTTTTGAAATGATGTGTTTAACCCATAGACTTCCGTATTATGGTCTTTATACGAAACCGAGTCGATCTCGGTGTAAAATTACATTTAACCGGAAAAGTAGGCATGTTTCCGCAATACGAGACACCACGGGCTCGTTAAATCAATCCATTCAAATATCTATAAAGTCATAGCCATTGTATTGAGCGCTTTGAATATATTGTTATATTTTTTTTAAGAATGTTGACAGTGTGAAAATATTTCCTTTAGGTGTTTCATTGATGAAGTGCAAAATGATCAATCTATTTTTTTTTTTTTTTGTAAAAGTTGAATGTACTTTTGTTTAAATTTATTAAGCAATACCAGAGTCTCTTTTTGAAGCTTTTGGTATTATGCTTGCTTTGTCTATTTTTTTTAATTAACAAGCGTCTTGATCAGGGAGGTGATTCTCCTCAACCCTTGTCCTTGAATCATTAGTGTCTTCTCGTCATTTACTCTTTCTATCATTATTTTAATCCATTTGGGCTAACAACTTTTCCCCTGTTTTCTAACCCTTTACAGTCCTTGGAGGGGGGGGGGGGGGGGGGGGTCACTATATTGCGCCATTTTAATAAAGCATACAGACAACTGTTGGTCTTTTTTCTAACAGGTATATGTACTGTTACTTTCATGATTCTGTTAGTCCTTGTCCAGTGAACAACCAATGACATTCTTATAACAGATATTTTGCATGAAATTCCTGAACCGAATTTATCCGTGTGTGGGTGGAAACTGTGTGGCTTTATTTACATTGAACTGGTACCCTAGTCTATATAACACAGACGATATTACGAGCCATACATTTGTTTACCTATTGTCGCAACTGACTTGATTATCCCTTTCAAAATGAGTCGAGTTAAGTAGAATCTTTGTTTTTTTTTACCTTGAAATATCATATTTTACCTGGTACCCTAGTCCGGCAATAACACAAAGAACACAGACGTCCAAATAAGAATTAACCATATGTTTATACCAATTGTGGCACCTGACATGATGATCTAGACTATTTAGTAGAAACTGTCTGTATTTCTTTTTTACCTTGAAATATTATATTTACATGTATATTTTAACTGGTTCCCTATAGCTAGTCCGGCAATACGTTTACCTTGAAATATTATATTAATATTTTACCTGGTACCCTAGTCCGACAATACAACACAGACGTCCAAATAAAAATGAGCCATATTTTAATACCTATTGTCGCACCTGCCTTGATGATCTAGACTATTTGTAAATGTCAACATGTTTTTATCTCTTTACATCGCTAAAATTATCCCGCAGGTAGCTATAATTGATTACCCCACATATGGCCGTAAAATATGAAGCTATAACCGGGTGATTGCATCAATATCTAGTGTGTACTTGGACTGATTTGATTACAAAAAATCAATAAAAGGACAACAAATACTCAAATTGCTTTATTTATTGATAATAACTAAGTATTATTTTTTTATCATTATTATTAACATTTTCTTTGTTTATCGTGTACAAATTTTGACGGGAGTAAGTTAATAAAACACAGGCCTAGGAGCCGATTAGTGAAATCCTAATTATCCCAGGGGACCGTCGTGGCTGTGATTGTATGATATGTGGATTTACAACTACCTATGCAATCAGTGCCTATCACCATCAATCAAAAAGTGTGTACCAATAAATGGAATGTCGGAGCGGTACTCTATAGTAATAGATTTTCAGATCGGTACATGTTCGTACACGTTGCGTTGATACATTCCAATATTTCTAAATTGTCAGATTCGTGTCCATGCAACGGTCTGAGTTAGGGTCCAGTCCCCGTACCTTCTGCATCAAAGTCTAGGGCAGTAGCTCTACAAATTGAACTCAATGAGATATCTTCTAGATAGATCTACTACCAGAGGGGGTATATCTAAATCTACATTGTATTATGATATCCGAATGGACAGACAGGCCAAATTTGCTACATAACCTCACAACCAATTCAAGCATTGACCGAGGATTAAAAACAAATAAATTCGTGACATGGGCGCCAGGTTTATGAAGCTTATAACCGCACGCAAACCTGAAAAAAATTTCCAATTTCGACCACCACTTCTGCCACCAATGTAACGTTCCAAGCTAATGCTCGAACCTCGTACATTCACTACCGAAGGCAACTGTTCTACTAAATGAATTAGATTGTACCCTCTCCCCACTCATTGTCAATACAACTTTCAGCAGCCAGTTAAACCATGATGAATAGTGAGCAAGCGTTTGTTGTTAGTGGTAGTGGTTCGTATATTGAAAGACAAGGGTTCTCGACATTATTTTGTAACTCTCCTTGTGACATATTGCATATAGTTTGTTCTCTTCCTGAGTAGAACTAATCCCATCTCAGTGGTGTTATGGTTAATTTTCTCGCCAAGAGTGAGGTCGATCATGTATTAGAACCCTGGACGGGTTAAATAAAAGATCATAATATTAGTATTGGTTGGTTGGTTCTTCAATAAGCACGCTGCATTAAGTAGAAAGAACAAAGAATGGTTTTGCTTGGAATCGTAATACTGTTTCCGATTGGAGCGACATGATATAGCTGAAACATTACTCACTTGGCGTTAAACAGCAATTTGTGTGTTAATTAATCAATAATTTAAATGATTCAAAACCAATCCCATAATATTATTCATTGTGGTATTTAGATTAATTTACTATATAATTTCTTTTCAGCTGTAGTCAAAATTAAATTACAAGAAGTAATATTTAAAGTAATATGAAAGGCAAATAACGTGGAATTTTTGGATTAAATATTTTCACTTAATATGTCACTTAATTTTAACTAAAAGCAACTGCATAACATTAAAAATCCGCTCAAAAGCAGATTTTAAAAGTAAATCGCAAAATATTTGACAGCAGATAATTCTGTTTTCCCGTACAGTAATGCAAAGGATATGCGCGTGACACAAGATTTGAACTCTTTCGGGGAGATTATCCTCATGCGCAATGTTCAATTGATGAAAAAAATATATATATATATATTCCGTGTGTACCACATAAGAATAATTGCAAAAAAAAATGGTTCACACGACAAGAAACAGGCAGATTCCTCAATAATCATTGTCAGGAATGTGTGCGTGCTTACCTCAGCATCCATGATTTTTTATCTTTTCTTCACGAGGTCATGATTGGCAATCATCGAACCAAAACTTTTCTTCACGAGGTCATGATCGGCAATCATCGGAACAAAACAACCGAAAGTTAATCAGTCTC
Source organism: Bathymodiolus brooksi (assembly GCA_963680875.1). NCBI lineage: Eukaryota > Metazoa > Mollusca > Bivalvia > Mytilida > Modiolidae > Bathymodiolus > Bathymodiolus brooksi. Next base: position 29,408,456 of record OY804588.1, on the reverse strand, counting down.
CACAACAATGGCGAGAACGATAAACATGCACACGGATTTGCAGATTTCTAGTTGTTGGGAACATATTTCGACTTGAAGCATGCATGAATAGCTTAATAAAGGTACCACCGTATTCCAAATTGAATTTTCAGGGAAACATTTTCTTCACCCAAAACTGGTGTAATATTACTTTAAAACAAGAATATAATCAAAACCAGGTAGTGGTAACGTTATTTACGATAAAAAGAAATAGAAATTTTATCGATATTGATTTTTTATTTATTTTTTTTTTTTTTTTTACAAATGAATCATTTTCACCAATCCTAGTATGCCTACCGTTTTTCCATTTGTTTTCAAGAAATATTTCAATACAGAGCTAGTCTCTTTTTAAAAAATACCGTTATTTCGTATCAATTGATACAAAATACATTGATTTTCCCCGTATCGATTGTTCGTTACCACTGCATATTGGAATAATTTTAGGAAAACATTCACGTCCCTCGACGAAAGATCCTTGTCTGTCTGTAAATAGAATATATTGTAGATTTACAAGGCATAATTTAATTGGGTGAACATTTTCTGCATATTTATAAGTTTGTTGGCGTGATGTGTTTTCTGTTTTGACGAAATAGGAATGTCTATTACGTTATTCTTGACCTAATATAAAAAAAATATGTCTGGAAGTTGTTTATCGTCAATTCTGTTTACATATATTTTTGAATTTAAAAGAGTCTTTATTTTGTATTGTGTTATATAGTATGCTTATATCAATAGCGGACTTGGTCTTAAAGCTGGTCCGACCACCTATGATATTGATGGACTTATCAGGTCGGCCCATTGTTTATTAAAATATTGCTTATATGAAGGCCCTCCAGGCATCCGTCACCTATCAGGTTGGACCATTGCTCATTAAAATGTTGCTTACTTGAGCGGCCCTCCAGGCATTCTTTACCAATCAGGTTGGCCCATTGTTTATTTAAATGTTTCTTATTTGAGCGGCCCTCCAGGCATCCATCACATATCAGGTTGGCCCATTGTTCATTTAAATGTTTCTTATTTGAGCGACCCACCTATAAGGTCGGTCCATTGTGCATTAAAATATTGCTTATTTGAGCGGCCCACATTTCAGGTTGGCCCATTGTTTATTAAAATGTTGCTTATTTTAACAGCCCACCAGGCATGACCCAAATGCCCGTTTGACCAGTCTATCGCTGACTTGTATCCCAATTTAGAATCGTTTTGCAACGATAAACTGAAAAAAAAACTCTGCGAAAACAGAGCCCTTCCTTATTTTTCTGTCTGTTTCTATATACTTTTAGGATTCTATGTTTTCAGTGACGTAGGTATGTTAATTAAATACTGTTTAGTTGTATATGCTTTTGAGATATTCATTTCTTCATTGATGTGTTTTTTAATAATATAACTTGTATACGCTTAATTCATAGATACAACAGACTCGCTAATTAAGGAAACCAATTCGACTGGAAGCCAATCCATATCACAATAATATCGTTGATCAAATGATCGTGACGAGTCGCCGATATACGCTATATTTGTGTGTTATTAGTATGCTAAAATCAATAGCGCATTTGGTTTTAAAGCTGGCCCGGGCATCCGTCACCTATCAGAGCGGAACCAATTCGACTGGAAGCCAGTCCATGTCACAATAATATCGTGGATCAAATAATTGTGATAAGTCGCAAATATACGCTATACGTCAAAATATGTTTTGGATCAGATGATCAAGGCGCATTGACAAAATGCGCAATTGATACGAAACAAATAGTTCATATTAAATCAATAAGACACAATAGCACAATGCGCTATGCGTCAAAAATCTTTTAGATCAAAGGATCAAGGCGCATTGACGAAATGCACAATTGATACGAAACAAATATTTCGTATTAAATTAATAAGACACAATGGCCAAATGCGTAATAGGTCAAAAATCTGTTGGATCAAATGTTCAAGACGTATTGACAAGTGCTATATGACACACAAATGATTCAGACGAACCGCCAAAATACGCCCTATAATAAAAATATTTTGGATCAAATGGTTTAAGACGCATTGACAAAATGCGCTATGCACATGATGTATAACACACAAATACTTTGGATGAAATGAATAAGTCAGACGTCAAAATACGTTGTACATTGTATTACAAAAATATATACGCAGGGGCGGATCCAGGGGGACGCACCACCCCCCACTAAAATTGGAAAAAATAAGATTTTTTGGCGTAAAATCGTGATTTTTCACACGAAATACCCCAAAATTTTCGCGCCTCCCTCCGCTCGGTGCAATTTTTTTAAGTGCGCCCCTCCTAACTTGAAATCCTGGATTCGCCCCTGTATACGAACTGCTGAAAAAAGCTATAATGATATATAAAAATAGTTTGTATGATAAGGGAACTATAATTGCTAAATGTCAAACTACAAATATTTGTATTGTAAATTGTAGTTGAATAATTTATAAACAGAAACTGTCAAGGTGTGTTATCGAAAAAGTATAGATCATGCCAACAACAAAAAAAGTACTGGCATCTGGGCTTAGATAAAAAAAAAACGATTAAATATGATTACGTCTTGTATTCGTTGGAACTACAATTTCATCACATGTTGGTATATTTTCCTATGAAATTTTAAGTCAATGAATAATGGTGCTGGTATTTGTCCTTTTTAGAAATATGTTGAATTTGTATGGTTTAATAATATTGTTTGACGCAGTGAACATATAGCTGTATTCATTATATATGTTTGTTTATTTTTATTCTGTTTAATTCTTCGCAGTGAAGCATCATCAGATCAAGAAGAGAGGTAAAAAAGGGAGAATACTCTTAAAACTAACCAAACACTAAATAATTATGTTACTAATATTGATGTCCGATTCTATATAATGTTACTAAAATCCAACTACATGTACAAGTCATTGAAATACTCGACACTGTATACTAATTTGGGATAATTGATAAATATGTCTACATACAGTCGAATCTCGTTTAATAGAAGTCGAACAGACCGACGATTTAACTCGAAAGTCGAACAAACCGACGATTTTACTCGAAAGTCGAACAGACCGACGATTTTACTTCGAACTAATCGAGTATTCGAGTTATATGGGATAGATTAGGTTAATATCTTCTACAAACGGAAGCAAATGTTTACTTTCGGTTATCCAGGGGAAACGACTCCGAGAGAACGAGATTTGACTGTTGGTAAGCAAATGGTGAATCTTTATTTCAGGTCAAAGTTTGCTATTTCTAAACATTATTTTTTCATTTGGTTCTGTTTTCACGTGTTGCTTCTACCTTTGATTGCTTTTTTCTTGTGTTGAAACTTCAATTTTGTTCATCCTATAAACAATATACATGTATTAAATGTGGACTTTCTCTAAAAGTATTAATCCATTCTAGAATCATGCAAATACTAAAAAATATGTGAAACATGATACATCGATAATCAAAAATTATAAACAATACAGATTTTTTATTTACTTAAAAAGGCATACAGGCTGTCAGAATTGAATTTTTTTTCTATATTAAAAGTTGCCAATATTTAATGTTTTATACTAATAAAATGCTCTGAACAAAAAGCCAGGTTTAAAAAATATGTTATAATGTCGTAATTAGTGAAAAGAATTCGAATGTCTATTGGTGGAATCGCCATTAACACGACCTAATTATAAGTCGGGTGTAGTTCCGAAGTTTGCCGAACACTGATAACTGCTATGAATAACCGAGAAAGCATGTTGCATGTAAATTCGTTAGAATTAATATAATTTAAGAAATATATCGATGAAATTGGATCCCGGGGTAATCAGTTAATATTATATAATGGTATCTAGTAAGAATGACACTTAAAATCGGAAATACGTGATGAAATCAATAAAAACAAACCCAAACTCTGCAAAGGGGCCCGATAAAGGGAAAATTGTAAACAAATTGTATTGCATATTATTGACAACACTTGATTTGACTTGATTATATTTTTTTTTAGAAAAAAAACAGACATGAAGTTCATTATTTTAGTCTCTAAGCGTTTTCTCCTGAAAAAAAAAGAATATATAAAAAAAACTACGATGCAATTCTAAAGTCAAAATACGATTCGGCCGAAAAAAGATACCAAATTATGCTTACGTGTTGAAAAATGGAGTAGGTCGGTATAACATCTTTTTTTAATTTTTACACAAAGTTTGCTGAATCCTCCTGTTTGTGTCGTTTTCGTGTAGAATCCGTCAATGTTTTTGTTCTTCCACGATTCGATTTGAGCACATTTTCTTCATCAAGAAACAATTTCGCACATGCGTAAACGCAAATGAGTTCACTGTCAGGTCGTATGAATATTGCGCGGGTCAACATTGAATTCTTTACTGGATGCAAAAGGATCAAACAGCGACGTATTTCCTACGTTCTAGGTTTTGGTATAAACAAAAAATTTAATTCTGACAGCCTGTATGCCTTTAATGTAGACCTAGCTATGTAACCGTATCTCTTATGGTCTCTTCCTGTTACATTATGGTTCTATGGTAACCAAAGCAAAAAAAAACCCTAACCCTACCCCCCCCCCCCCCCCAATAAGATTTAAAAAAATAACTATGGTTCCTCAGCTAATGGTGGTCATAAGTGTTAATATTTTGCCAAGCCATTCATTTTGCACAAATAGAGTTATATCCCCATTTGGGCAAATTAATTCATCATTTTGCTTCCATCGTTCTAGGTCCGGCGTCAACAAAATTTTCACCTTTCAGTATTCTCTAAAACTACCAAATAATTTGAATGGAATGTTGAGAGGAATATTCCAGAATTCTTAGAAATCTTACAAGACTGCAATTGTTTAAACTAGTTTAATGCACAACTATGTGTGTATTGGCAAAAATATCAGTGACTTGCGACAGAAAGGTCGGTGGTGTTTTCCGAGTACTCCGGTTTCCTCAACCAAAAAAACTGACCGCCTCGATATAGCTGAATATACTGTTGAATGTGGAATTAAACACCATTACCCTATCCTCGCTTTTGGCAGAGACAAATATTTTTATTGTTATTTTTATTATATGTCTCTAGTGTGGGTAAAAATTCATCGAATTTCCCGTGTAAATGATAAATATTTGATTACCTCCATTGCTTGATACGGGGAAATGTGTAAGGCCTATGAGGGGGATATAGGTCCTGAAATCCTCTCGTTTAAGAAACGACTTAACTAATATGCATCACCAGTCCCATGCAATTATTAAGAAAAATGGTTTAGCTGAATGCCCCCCCCCAATAATGAACTAGTTTATATAACAATATATGTAAGGTGACTGATACATTCCTCGGTTGTATGGTCTCTGGTTGTGCAGAAAACTAATAATGGTATTCTATGTTAAAAAAAAGCAATAGTAAATATGTAAAATTGATATTTCATACCATACACAACCGTTTGCATGATTCTAGCATGGTAAAGTCATATCTGGCTTTGAAACTTAAGTTTTCAATGTTTGTTGTTACTTTCTGCCAAAAACTGCATACTGCATCAGTCTTCTACCTTTGAAAACAAATATTCCATTGGTGTGATTATTTCTGTAATAAATGATTATTTAATAAAAAAAAAACCAAACAAAACAAAAAACATTATATTTTAATTAATCTGTTTAACTTTTAAATTACTTTAAAAATATGATTTCTTATGCATTCAATATCATTATAATATTAAGTTAAACATTATTTTTTAATGATTTTTACTCATTCATTTTAGTTTATATTGATTTTAACATTAATTTAACATAATGTTTACTCATTTATTTGTTTACTCGTTTTCATTTTTAATTTATTCTGTTGTTTCGTTTACGTGCATGATCTTTTGTTTATTATTGTGTTCTAGAGTATCAACTGATGACGTAGAACTTGAAGTAGAACCAGATCCTAGGTACTTGTGTATTAAAAATATATAATAATAATAAAGGTCATTGACCTCAATCTAAAGCTGTCGTAAGTTTGTATAGAGGCGTTGCCCACAATGTCCGGTTTATATTTTTCATATCGACCCTTTGTATTGCAGTGACAATGATGTCGCTCAAATCTTAACGACCTTATGTTTAAAACTAAAGACTCGCGAATTATCAAACCCCATCTGTAAAGCTAACGTAAGCTTACTCAGACGGGGGCACCCCTTAAAACGACAAGGGATCGGCTGCCAATCGTCATTTGTTACATCAGTGTTACAGTACTATTTTCTTTGTAAACAGTTATATCCTATATATACATCGAATGATCACGTGTGTATATAGATGGAAAAAAAGGGCTGGGGAAAAAGGGGGCTCGTTCCCACTGGAAATAGAATATTTAATTTATGTGATTTTCAGTACTGTAATGTAACAAAATGCTTTTTTAATTTCACAAGAGACAAGTTGACTGGTATTTTATCGCGGAGAGGTAAGGGAATTAACTAGAAAGAACAAGAGACTCATCGTCTTTCATAAGGCAGCAAGCCAAAATTCACCAGTTGAAATCCCGGACTATGTCACCCAGTCAACATACAGTGGTACAAGATCACACTCCAAAGCTTTCATTGAAATCAGAGCCAACTACGAACAGTACAAAAACAGCTTCCTGTCTAGGACTATCAGAGACTGGAATGCTCTGCCAACTCACCTAGTGCATGTCACCTCTGTAGACGAATTTGGTTCTCGTTTACAGAGTAATTTGGTTCTCGTCTACAGAGTAATTTGGTTCTCGTCTACAGAGTAATTTGGTTCTCGTCTACAGAGTTTGACAACCTAGACACACACTGTGATTCCTGTTTTTATTGTTTTTAATTGTATATACAGCACTTTGGTGCTTTTATCCATGTTGTTGATGTCACTTGCCTGTGATGCGATAACCCTAGGCAGTAATCAAGTAGAAGTAGAAGAGACAAGTTGACTGGTATTTTATCGCGGAGAGGGGAGGGAATTAACTGCTTAAAGGTACAATAAAAATAACAATGTATTATATTGGTGCACCTAAAGATTAATGCTTTCGATAATATTTGCCATTGATCAAGAAAGTTTGAGAAGAAAATAATTATTGGATTGGGAAAACAACTCTTAGCAACTTGACACGATGTAATAGACAGACACATCCATTAAAACTAATAAAACAATTCTTAAGGGAATCAAGTTACTGACGATAACAAACAAAAACTATCAATTTTACTTATAGTTTATGTATAACCATTTATTGTACTGTAACTGTATTCTACAGTATGGTCTATTGATATATTTGGCTTGGAGACTTGAGTCACACGGCACAACTAGGACGATTCCGTTTCTCAACAGAAGGGGAGCAGCGGAATCACCCGAGGTTTGCCGATTGAGATTTGAGTGCAATACGTAAATGGTCGAACTGCTGTATTTGTGAATTGGATTACATGTACAGACGTTTTTGAAAGAAAAAAAAACATACAAGCTGAATGGAATATTACGGTGTGAGTCGAGTATTTATGTTCACGTCATAAATTATTTCGAATTTCGTACTGGCTTATTTAAATGATTATCATTCGTGGTATACAACTACAGGGGCGGATCCAGGGGGCGCATGCTCCCCCCCCCCCCCTAAAATTGGAAAAAATATGATTTTTTTTGCGTAAAATCGTGATTTTTCACACGAAATACCCCAAACATTTTCGCGCCTCCCTCCGCTCGGCGCAATTTTTTAATTGCGACCCCCTAACTTGAAATCCTGGATCCGCCCCTGAACTACATTTAATTGGTCTACATCTTTTTGAAAGGGCCTTGACAGTCCAGTGGTTAAGATCGTTAACTTTTTACCACAAGACTAACACCACGGATACGAGTTCGCGCCCCGATACCCAGCCTCAAATGTTAATGTTTCCAGACAACTACCCAAGGTCGGAAATGTCACTGGTCAGTTCGTTGTGACAGTAACTACACCTCCACCCAGGACCGGATTATAACTATTTGAGCCCCTAAGATAATGAAATTATGGGAGCCCCCTCAGACAGAACCATCCTCTAACTCGCCCGCATCGTCTTGAATATTTTTTACTTGTGATAAATTATATTTGAAAATCTTTTAGCTGGGCCCCAAATTTGAGGGGCCATATGCTGCAGCCTATACTAGCCTATAGGATAATTCGGCCCTGCCTCTACCCAAATAAGTTTGATAGTCACAATATCGTTGGAAGAACCACCGGACGAAAAGGAACCCCATAAAGCAAAGATTAAATTTTCTCCAATAACATGTAGATTAGTTTATATTTATAGTCTAGAACGAATTAATTAACCCGGATCGGGTAAAATTTTAATTGATTTTGAATTTTAGCCTGGCCTACAAAACAAGGTATAGTGAATATGAACAAAGTAGTGTCTATAAGATTGTAAAGGAAATTTAAAAAAACCGTATGTTATTGCTTGCAATTTCCCTGCAAGACGTAGACAACAAGATTCTATATACATGTATTCTCATGTTACGTGCAGGTTTTGCAAGATACGGCTTGTCATTGTAACGTAGATTTGGATGGCAATAAATTGGCAGTAAGCTAATTATGTGTTTTATAACTTTGCTTAAGGGAGTAAATTTGGTCTCTGAAACTGAGCAAATCTTCTTGTTCCAGAGTGCACGTGTACTCGTAGCTTCGGTTATAAGAACATTGCTTCGGCGTCTTAAATTTACACAAATACAAAAATGAGATCTCAATGAACGTTTGATTATTGTTATTTGTCGCCACATCCGGCTATGTTTGATCTATGTGCCATTACTAATCAGACTTATTGATGAAATCATCTATGTTATTTATAATGCCTATAAGGGCCCTAATTTGGAAATTAATATACATTGTATATTACAGTATAACCTCGTTAAACCGCCACCATCTGTCCAGCCAGATTTTGGCGTTATAACGAGTTTGGCGATAAACTGAGTAAGGACAGAAAACCGAAAGTCAACAGTTTGATTTTAAATTTGGAATGACTGACGGTTTGAGGGGACGGTCTGGACATTTATAACGAACAAAGTCAATGAAGCCTTCAATTTTAGGTAGGAGTTTGGAAACATTAATTTTTATTTATTTTATTAATTCACACAAGTAACCCATTTGGGTTTTAGCATTACAATTTACATAATATACATGTACAGACAAGACAAATAAAGTATACATGAATACATAAAAAAAAAAACAATAACGAATTGCAATTATGACTCTGTCAGTTCTAATGACTGTCTTATGAAAGACGTAACAGTCCTAATTTGTTCGGGTGCTGACGGGTTAAGTATTTTTTTAGTTTATTCGAGTCTGGTATTGGTTTTTAAACCCAGGTCAGTTATGTTCATTACACATGATGATAATGTTGCACATTGAAAAACAATAACATTCAATATACGTGTTATATTAATCATATCATTTTCATATACTAGTAAAAAAAATTGTACCCCAGTCGAACTGGTTCACCCAGGACCCAGGAGTTAAAATAGAACTATTAAGGGAACATCTTGAATGCTATGAAGCTAACATGACCTTTTTTTTCAATCCAATCACTTTTATTTATGTTGAGTCTGGACATTTATAACGAACAGAGTCGTTGCAACCCCGACTTTGGGTATATAGGTGTCTGCATGGAATCCTTAATTTTCTAAACTGATATCGGTAGCTGAACCGACGTCAGTGTTGTCTGTTAGACATGTGGTCGGACGTAATCAAACCGTGGGACACCAAGGAACATGGATTCCAATAGGGTATACCGGGTATTTAGGGAACATTTTACAAACTATGAAGTTAACGTGACATTTTTTATGCAATGCATTTTATTGAATGCTAGTCTGGACATTTATAGCGAAAACATGCAGCCCCAACTTTGGCTAAATGTGTCTGCATGGAAACCTTAATTTTCGAGATTTGTATTGGTAGCTGAACCGATGTCAGTGTTATTCGTTGGACATGTGGTCAGATATATTCGAACTGTGTGTCACCAAGGACCCTGGATTCCAATAGAGTATGATTAGGTAACATTTCAAATGCTATTAAGTTAGCGTGACCTTTTCTATCCAATCAATTTTACCATGACAGCTTTAATAGCTTCGTATGACCGACTGAGCACCATGATCAATAAATAAAGTGGACTCTGAAGGGCACCGTATTAGCCATTATATATAGCATTCCTTAAATAGCCCCTCTGATACAGCATGGCACCTGTTGTAGATAGACAGACGTGATCGTCTTTTGTCTTGTTGCTCTCGGGTTTCGAGAACCAAGAACCGCAGCATGGCTTTTCAAGAACCTTTGTTTAAATTTCATAAAACGAGACATTCGTGTAACAGTGCGTGAATTATTACAAACAAATAAAGTGTTTCCTGTGCTGTATCGATCAAATTACACTTTTCATATCTTGTTTAATTTGCTACAAGCTGATGTATAAAATACAATGAGTTAACAAATCGATCGAGTAGACCTACAATCATGAGTGGAATATAAAACTTGTTTTATTTACCTTATTTCCAGGTAAAATCGAGGGAAATGTGTTTAAAATCATAAAACTATAATTGTTTGGTTTGTTATTAACCAGTTAGTTTTTTTTTATAGGATTTATGAAAAAATCGTTTTCGAGATATTTCGAAAACATGCAAATTAAAAAAAATAATTACACTCAATGTTCGTGTTAATAATACCATATTCATATAAAAAGATGATTTTATGATTCCCCCCCCCCCCCCCCCCCATTTTAAATTCCGCAAATTTGCCACAATTTATGCCTTACTTTGTGGCTTTGACGTAGTGTTCGGTTGGTACCGTCTCGCGTATAAGTACGTGTATCCCTATAACAAAAGACCGAGAATCAAACTAGTTCTATTGACTGTTAGGGAAAATTCTCAGTAAATAATCCAACATATTAGAAACGTGTGAGCCATTCTGTATGAAAAAAAAACTACAGGTCCGTCTGTAATATTGCGTACATCATTTCCCACAGATAGCGTTATTTAAATGTCCAATTGTACATCATACTATACTTTCTGAACTCTATCGAAATGTGGCATTCCTGACTATAATATCATCAATCGGAGAGTGATTGATTTTTAACGCCAAACAAACATTTTATTTTAGCTTTATCATGACCAAACAAGTTAATTATACAATCCTTGTAATGTTAATGATGGTAATATCTACTTTGCACATGCCCATCAACACTCTTTAAACCGGGACCGTGGGTATAAATAGCTGTGGGCGGAGCAAACATTCAGATTGTTTTTTGACAGGCATGATTACTAAATTTAGTCTAGTAGTAAAAAGTAGCATTTCTTATAATGTTTATATTTTCGAGGGTACCCGCATTAAACACGTCTGGTGAAATCGGCATCTCATGATCAGATGTAACGTACATGTACTTGTTTACACATGTCGGGGGACCCCAATTTTTAATTATTCATCATTTCAAATGCATTACCTTACTATACAAGCAGATAATATATGTAATTTTTTTAGTTTAAGATCCCTTTACAGGGGCGGATCCAGGATTGCAAGTTAGGGGGGGCGCACTTTAAAAAATTGCGCCGAGCGGAGGGAGGCGCGAAAATTGTTGGGGTATTTCGTGTGAAAAATCACGATTTTACGCCAAAAAATCAAATTTTTTCCAATTTTAGGGGGATCCGTCCCTGCTTTATAACATATTCGACAGGCCCAATACTTGGCTTAATTCGTCACTATACTTAGCTCCAATCGGACATTATATGATGGTTCCTAACTGACCAATCTTTAATGCAATGTGCTTAGCTTAGAAGTCACAAATACAATGTTATTTTTAGTCATTAGTTTGATCAGAAACTGCGAAACCGAAGCTCTTATTGTCTTTTTTGTGTACGTGACTTTGTTCCACGCTAGATCCGAAACCGTGACGGGGATCGAAACCCTTGATCAACTGCACTCGACGCACGCGCGCCGAAGCATTACACCATCAATGTGGTTAGTATTACCAATCGCGTCGGTAGTACATTTTAATAACAAAATCAATGTGAATATACATAATGTGAATTGTTCTACTGAAGTGAATATAGGACATAAAAAGAGATGAAAGTATTTTTTTGATATTGTTCTAAACCGTCGTTTACATAGCAGGAATGATATAAACTTCACGCTAACTGCCTGAAATCGATAGAAACGTAAATAGACTTTGAGCGATGTTTAAACATAGAAACATATAGACTTACGTTGAGCGATAGAAATAGGGGGGGGGGGGGGTATGTTATTCCCACGAGTAATCATTCGAGTTAGAGATCATGAGTTTTATTGTTGCATCTTTCAGGTCAAGATATGTTCTTCTATAAAATTTCACAACAGAAATTTAAAAAAAATCAAAAAAATCATAGCATCCCCTTCTAAAAGTTAAAATGTCGTCTTCTCTTCTAAGATACGTGTAGATGTTGCCCATCCTTCATAGCATTTGATTGTTCTCATCCTGACCTGATAATGACAAATACATATAGATATGAAATCAATTCTAAATTATTATTCATATATAACCTAATCGCAAGTGTCAATGAAGAACTAATAATCGATTGGTGCTAGTATAATATATCGGGATGGACCAATAGTCCTAGTATAATATATCCGGATGGACCAATAGTCCTAGTATAATATATCGGGATGGACCAATAGTCCTAGTATAATATATCGGGATGGACCAATAGTCCTAGTATAATATATCGGGATGGACCAATAGTCCTAGTATAATATATTCGGATGGACCAATAGTCCTAGTAAAATATATCCGGATGGACCAATAGTCCGAGTATAATATATCGGGATGGACCAATAGTCCTAGTAAAATATATCCAGATGGACCAATAGTTCTATTAAAATATATCCGGATGGACCAATAGTTCTAGTAAAATATGTCCGGATGGACCAATAGCTCTAGTAAAATATGTCCGGATGGACCAATAGTTCTAGTAAAATATGTCCGGATGGACCAATAGTTCTATTAAAATATATCCGGATGGACCTATAGTTCTAGTAAAATATGTCCGGATGGACCAATAGCTCTAGTAAAATATGTCCGGATGGACCAATAGCTCTAGTAAAATATGTCCGGATGGACCAATAGTTCTAGTAAAATATGTCCGGGTGGACCAATAGTTCTAGTAAAATATGTCCGGATGGACCAATAGTTCTATTAAAATGTGTCCGGATGAACTAATAGCTATAGTAAAGTATATCCGGATGGACCAATAGTTCTAGTAAAATATATCCGGATGGACCAATAGTTCTAATAAAATATATCCGGATGGACCAATAGTTCTAGTAAAATATGTCCGGATGGACCAATAGTTCTAGTAAAATATGTCCAGATGGACCAATAGTTCTATTAAAATGTGTCCGGATGGACTAATAGTTATAGTAAAGTATATCCGGATGGACCAATAGTTCTAGTAAAATATATCCGGATGGACCAATAGTTCTAGTAAAATATATCCGGATGGACCAATAGTTCTAATAAAATATATCTGATGGACCAATAGTTCTAGTAAAATATGTCCGGGTGGACCAATAGTTCTAGTAAAATATGTCCGGATGGACCAATAGTTCTATTAAAATGTGTCCGGATGGACTAATAGTTCTAGTAAAATATGTCCGGGTGGACCAATAGTTCTATTCAAATGTGTCCGGATGGACCAATAGTTCTAGTAAAGTATGTCCGGACGGACCAATAGTTCTATTAAAATAAGTCCGGATGAACCAATAGTTTTAGTAAAGTATGTCCAGATGGACCAATATTTCTAGTGAAATATGCTCGGATGTACCAACATTTCTAGTACAATATGCCTGTATGGACCATTATTTACAGTAAAATATATTCAGGTTGGCCAATAGTTCTAGTAAAAAATGTCCGTGTGGACCAATAGTTCTAGTAAAATGTGTCCGGGTGAGCCAATAATTCTAGTAAAATGTGTCCGGGTGGACCAATAGTTCTAGTAAAATATGTCCGGATGAACCAATATTTATAGTAATATATGTCCGGATGGGCCAATAGTTCTCATAAAATATGTTCGGTCGGACGAATAGTTCTAGTAAAATATATCCGGATGAACCACTATTTCTAGTGAAATATGCCCGGATGAACGAATATTTCTCATAAAATATGTACGGATGGACCACTATTTCAAGTAAAATAAATCCAAGGTTACAAAGTTTCCATGTATGAAACTTACCAGTTGGAATAATTTTTCTAGTTGAATTAGTCCATCGGATATTTCTTTTTAGTGAATATGGTCCATATACGTATTTATTTAGTTCGGGCCAATTTCATACCAGGACTTTGTTTACTGCTGCATAATCAGTCCCTTAAAAAACCAACTAATTCTAGATATGAGGGGTCATCTCAAAACGTTCACATGGATTCTCACATTCAATTGGCGAGTGACTCTCGTTAGAAACTGTTTCGGAAGGTATGTGATTACATAGCTTGCATTTTTCATAACAAAATCACAAAATAGTCCCTGTGTAGCGAGTTAAGTAATGGGCGGTTAGTTTTAAATAGAAACTAGATTAATTTAGTTGTACATGTATATTAAATTTCGATACAGTCCCCAATTCCGACAGAATTATTATTATAATTAGCGTCTGGCGTCAGCTGTTTATAATAAGACCAAAGTGTAAATAAGGGTAATAACAAAATTACCGAACTCCGAACAATCTTCCAAAGGGAAGGACAAAACGACCCAATGGGGTGTCAGCATATATAATGCTGCTGACGGCTTCGTTGATTTCTCAAGGGAGATGACTCGGTTTGGAACTAATATTAAGAAATTGACGATTACATAATATAATATATTGCACAGCGTTAATAGTCTAAAACATTACGAATTCTTGGTGACAATATTATGTACGATCAAAGCGGAATAATTTGGAGACTAAAACGTGTTGAATTTGATTTTTCCTTGTATTTTGGTGATTAAATCACGGCCTCATATAGCCACTTCAATCTACATCTAACAAAGAAATATCTTGGATAGTGGAAGAGTATACTGCGTTCTCATATGAGACAGTCATTGAAGACTGCTGGAATACTGATCTGCTCTGGTGTTTAGCGCTAAAACAAATAAACACAAGCAGAAGAAAAGTTTAAAGATACCAAAAGGATTATTAGAGCCGTAAATCGAAGAAGGACATACAATACAAAACACTACACAGAAAACTGAGAATTGAGTAACACGAACACCACTAAAAACCCGGAGGATGACACCAGGTTCTCCGGAAGGGTTAATAGTTCCTGCTGCTACACTAGTGGCATCCGTGGTGTTACTCTTGTTACAAATCCAAAAATAAGTCTTGAAGCTATCCAAATCTGAAATTTAGGTCGAACATGAACTGAGAATATATTTCTATATAAAACAAAGAATTCCATGTACTGTCAAGGACAACTTTGGGAATGTCGAAAGAAGGTCTAAATACCATGTCTAAAACTATTTTCGAATAAAGAGGGTGGTCCGGATGCAAATGGAAGAATCACATTACACACACTACAAACTCAATAGTAAAACAAAATAACAAACCATGTCCTAGCCTATATCTTAAAATATATATCAAGCTATTTTTGTTATTTTCAATCCATAATGGGACCCAAACGATGTAGTTTTGTTATTTGTGCATCGCTCCTTTTTGTGTGTACAAAATGTATTTACTTTTGATTTTGTTTTGTTTCAGAATGGCAACGTTTACAGTTGGAGGTTCGGGACAGGATGACAGAGATTATAATGGACCGTACGACGGTAATATCCGCCATGTTGCCAAAAGGGCAGCTACCTTAAGTCTTCCAGGGACATTAGGCTCCAACTCACGGTCTCTGTTCATCTTCAGTGAAGAAAACTTCATCAGAAAATACGCCAAGATAATCATCGAATGGGGATATCCTTTTTTGTAATTCTTATTTTTAGAATGGCGGCATCCTCAATTGTTCGGGTTACTATGACCACATGAGTGGACGAACATAGAAATCCTTTCAAATGAGATTGGTTGTTGTTTAGTTCTGGTAAGGACACAGAGATGAAACTGAACAGGGGCCCAGTAACCCAAGACAACTTAAATTTGGCCTGGATCCATGAAAATTGCCAAACAGTAGCTCAGGTGGTTAGTGTAATTTGGAACCCGATATTTCATTTGCAAAGTTAGTTGCTGGGTCCTAAGAAATTTTGCTAGGCTATTACAATTGTTATTTAAAAGAGCCCATTAGGCAACTGCAGCAAGACAGATATATTTTTGTCCCTTGTACTATAAAGTTAGTGCTGTCCAAACCCGTTTGCTATTGTATAAAACTTTATTAACTCACAACTCGTACATAAAGAATGTTTTATAACCAAGATGATGTGGGCCTCTTGTTTCTTATTGGTTTATATTTACATTCCCTACATTACAAGAAGGTGAATTTATTTACATTCCCTACATTACAAGAAGGTGATTTTATTTACATTCCCTACATTACAAGAAGGTGATTTTATTTACATTCCCTACATTACAAGAAGGTGATTTTATTTACATTCTCTACATTACAAGAAGGTGATTTTATTTACATTCCCTACATTACAAGAAGGTGATTTTATTTACATTCCCTACATTACAAGAAGGTGATTTTATTTAAATTTAAAAAAAGTACGATTTAAATTACATGTGATTGAAACATGGTATGAACATTTGTCTCGTTTTCATACTACATTAAGCAGACTGATGTGGGCCTCTTGTTTATGATTGGTCTAAATCTAAATTTAGGTCATATTTTTGGATTTACGAAACCATAAACTACATGTAATTAAAACATTTGCCTCGTTTTCATATTATATATAACAGTAATAAATGCTATTTATTTTAATTCAAAACAAATAAACAATATATACCCAAAACTTTAAAGATGATACAAGATCATAAAGCACAACTTTACATTTCAATGATGGCGGTTGTAACGGTTTAACAATACGTCATTAAAAACCCTTCAAACAGATATTATACAGCGAATATTGATTGGCCCTGAAAACATCCATATTCTGAGTGATAATATTTTTCTTTTTCATAAATAATTCAAATGCTTAATTGTCATGTAGCTCATTACACATATAGGATATACAGTAGTGTATCAATTATATAAAATGTTATCTATACTTACTGATAATTTCCTTTCCCATGGCCACGATATCAGTTATTTTGTTTTTTAGCATGGATTCTAGATTTTTTTAAGAAACGTAAAAAATACTGTTTTTAGAGAGTCGTCTTTACTGTTAGCTGACAAATTATTATTTTTTTTTTGCTTTCCCATGGCCACGATATCAGTTATTTTAAGAATGGATTCTAGATTTTAAAGAAACGTAAAAATTACTAGTTTTTGTTAATTGAGCCATCTTTTTAGCTTCATTTTCTTCTTCCCCATGACCATGTTATCAGTTAAAGCATATATTTTGGATTTTAAAGAAACGTAAAAATTACTAGTTTTTTTTTAACTTTTAGCTGCCAAATTATGTTTCCCCTTTCCCATGATCACGCTATCAGTTAAGCATGGAGTCTGGATTTAAAAAAAAAACGTAAAAATTACTAGTTTTTTGTGTGTTTTTTTTTAAATCGAGCCGTCTTAGCTTATTTTTTCCCTTTTCTAATGGCCTATCTATCAGTGAAAGCATGAACTCTTGGTTTTTAAAACACTTAATAGTAAATCGATTTTTTTAAGCAACCGGTCTTAACTTTTAGTTCATGGCCACCTTATCAGTTAAAACGTAACCTGATTCTGGCTTTTAAAGACACATAACATTAATATATATTTTTAAACGCCATTTTATTTTTTTACAGCATAATATGTCCTTGAATGTGCTAAGACTATTGTTACGATGTCTTAAGCTTATCATCAAAAACCCAGGGTATATAATTAGGGCTGAATTTCAAGCTTTGCATAAATCCCCTGGAAAGTGGTGTCAACTGAACAAAATGGGAGAACGAACCAAAAACAAATATTTGCTTTAATTTAGACTAGTTGGAATCGGCCGAGGTGTTACGAGTGATTGCTTGGCAAACCTTCGGAATCGACCGAGGTGTTACGAGTGATTGCAGTAGCTCCTAATATCGTTGATGACCCGTTGCAAGGGAAAAAAATACCCACACTATCCATTAACCATTTTTCGGAGAGATAAGAAAGGTTTCCTGTTTTGTAATTTAGATACAAAATAAATCTCATAGAAACTATCTTCATTGTAAATGGGAGTCGTCGTCGTGGTGATCGTATGGTAGCTGGATTAACAACTACCTGTGCAATCAGTGCCTATCACCATTAACGTTGAGAGTTCGAGCCCCGTTTGTGGCGAAGAAATGTACTCGATACAATATCATGTGATAAAGTTTGTCAATGACTTGAGACAGGTTGGTGGTTGTCTCCGGGTACCTTGCTTTACTCCACCAATAAAACTAACCGCCACGATATAAGTAACCGACATATTGTTGAAAGTGGCGTTAAACACCATGACCCTAACCCATTGTATATGTTATATAAAGATTTGATATATTCGGTTGTATGTACACCGTGTTGATGAGAAGGCAGCGGATACCCGGAATGATTCGAGGTTGGTTGAGTTGCTTCATTTGGATCATTGGTTCCTTTCCGTTACCATCGCCATACACTCGCGAAATATAATTGATGGGACATATCCAGGGCCGGATTATGACCTATTAGGGCCCCTAGGCTAATGAAATTAGACGGAGCTACCCTCTAACTCGCCCGCACCCGTCTTGAATATTATTTAATCGTGATATGTTTGAACGAAATTTACATAGCTTAAAAAATGATATTTGAAATTTTTTTAACAGGGCCCTCAAACATTAGGGGTCGTAGGCTGCAGCCTATGCTACGTGTAGCTTATAGGATAATCCGGCCCTGGGCATATCGAGTTTTACCCTCCTTTAGTATTTTACTGACATATGCAGACAATGATAATATCTAAAAAAAAAAATTGCTTCTTATTGTTGTGCTCCCCATTTATTATGTATTACAGATAGAAACTATCCTCTTCCGCACTAATTTCCGATGATATGTAGTCTGAACTTACATGAAGATAAGAGTTCACGAGGTGTATAAACCCACGCTTGATGGTTTAATCCAAATACACTGACTTTCTCTATAAGCTGAGTGTTCACGAGATACATATACCCACGCTTGATGGTATAATCCAGATACACTGACTTTCTCTATAAGCTGAGTGTTCACGAGATACATATACCCACGCTTGATGGTATAATACAGATACACTGACTTTCTCTATAAGCTGAGTGTTCACAAGGTACATATACCCACGCTTGATGGTATAATCTGGATACACTGACTTTCTCTATAAGCTGAGTGTTCACAAGGTACATATACCCACGCTTGATGGTATAATCCAGATACACTGACTTTCTCTATAAGCTGAGTGTTCACAAGGTACATATACCCACGCTTGATGGTATAATCCAGATACACTGACTTTCTCTATAAGCTGAGTGTTCACAAGGTACATATACCCACGCTTGATGGTATAATACAGATACACTGACTTTCTCTATAAGCTGAGTGTTCACAAGGTACATATACCCACGCTTGATGGTATAATCCAGATACACTGACTTTCTCTATAAGCTGAGTGTTCACGAGGTACATATACCCACGCTTGATGGTATAATACAGATACACTGACTTTCTCTATAAGCTGAGTGTTCACAAGGTACATATACCCACGCTTGATGGTATAATACAGATACACTGACTTTCTCTATAAGCTGAGTGTTCACAAGGTACATATACCCACGCTTGATGGTATAATCCAGATACACTGACTTTCTCTATAAGCTGAGTGTTCACGAGGTACATATACCCACGCTTGATGGTATAATACAGATACACTGACTTTCTCTATAAGCTGAGTGTTCACGAGGTACATATACCCACGCTTGATGGTATAATACAGATACACTGACTTTCTCTATAAGCTGAGTGTTCACGAGGTACATATACCCACGCTTGATGGTATAATCCAGATACACTGACTTTCTCTATAAGCTGAGTGTTCACAAGGTACATATACCCACGCTTGATGGTATAATACAGATACACTGACTTTCTCTATAAGCTGAGTGTTCACAAGGTACATATACCCACGCTTGATGGTATAATCCAGATACACTGACTTTCTCTATAAGCTGAGTGTTCACGAGGTACATATACCCACGCTTGATGGTATAATACAGATACACTGACTTTCTCTATAAGCTGAGTGTTCACGAGGTACATATACCCACGCTTGATGGTATAATACAGATACACTGACTTTCTCTATAAGCTGAGTGTTCACAAGGTACATATACCCACGCTTGATGGTATAATCCAGATACACTGACTTTCTCTATAAGCTGAGTGTTCACGAGGTACATATACCCACGCTTGATGGTATAATCCAGATACACTGACTTTCTCTATAAGCTGAGTGTTCACGAGGTACATATACCCACGCTTGATGGTATAATCCAGATACACTGACTTTCTCTATAAGCTGAGTGTTCACAAGGTACATATACCCACGCTTGATGGTATAATCCAGATACACTGACTTTCTCTATAAGCTGAGTGTTCACAAGGTACATATACCCACGCTTGATGGTATAATCCAGATACACTGACTTTCTCTATAAGCTGAGTGTTCACAAGGTACATATACCCACGCTTGATGGTATAATCCAGATACACTGACTTTCTCTATAAGCTGAGTGTTCACAAGGTACATATACCCACGCTTGATGGTATAATCCAGATACACTGACTTTCTCTATAAGCTGAGTGTTCACAAGGTACATATACCCACGCTTGATGATATAATCCAGATACACTGACTTTCTCTATAAGCTGAGTGTTCACAAGGTACATATACCCACGCTTGATGGTATAATCCAGATACACTGACTTTCTCTATAAGCTGAGTGTTCACAAGGTACATATACCCACGCTTGATGGTATAATCCAGATACACTGACTTTCTCTATAAGCTGAGTGTTCACGAGGTACATATACCCACGCTTGATGGTATAATCCAGATACACTGACTTTCTCTATAAGCTGGGTGTTCACAAGGTACATATACCCACGCTTGATGGTATAATCCAGATACACTGACTTTCTCTATAAGCTGAGTGTTCACAAGGTACATATACCCACGCTTGATGGTATAATCCAGATACACTGACTTTCTCTATAAGCTGAGTGTTCACAAGGTACATATACCCACGCTTGATGGTATAATCCAGATACACTGACTTTCTCTATAAGCTGAGTGTTCACAAGGTACATATACCCACGCTTGATGGTATAATCCAGATACACTGACTTTCTCTATAAGCTGAGTGTTCACGAGGTACATATACCCACGCTTGATGGTATAATCCAGATACACTGACTTTCTCTATAAGCTGAGTGTTGACAAGGTACATATACCCACGCTTGATGGTATAATCCAGATACACTGACTTTCTCTATAAGCTGAGTGTTCACAAGGTACATATACCCACGCTTGATGGTATAATCCAGATACACTGACTTTCTCTATAAGCTGAGTGTTCACGAGGTACATATACCCACGCTTGATGGTATAATCCAGATACACTGACTTTCTCTATAAGCTGAGTGTTCACAAGGTACATATACCCACGCTTGATGGTATAATACAGATACACTGACTTTCTCTATAAGCTGAGTGTTCACAAGGTACATATACCCACGCTTGATGGTATAATCCAGATACACTGACTTTCTCTATAAGCTGAGTGTTCACAAGGTACATATACCCACGCTTGATGGTATAATCCAGATACACTGACTTTCTCTATAAGCTGAGTGTTCACAAGGTACATATACCCACGCTTGATGGTATAATCCAGATACACTGACTTTCTCTATAAGCTGAGTGTTCACGAGATACATATACCCACGCTTGATGGTATAATCCAGATACACTGACTTTCTCTATAAGCTGAGTGTTCACGAGGTACATATACCCACGCTTGATGGTATAATCCAGATACACTGACTTTCTCTATAAGCTGAGTGTTCACAAGGTACATATACCCACGCTTGATGGTATAATCCAGATACACTGACTTTCTCTATAAGCTGAGTGTTCACAGGGTACATATACCCACGCTTGATGGTATAATCCAGATACACTGACTTTCTCTATAAGCTGAGTGATCACAAGGTACATATACCCACGCTTGATGGTATAATCCAGATACACTGACTTTCTCTATAAGCTGAGTGTTCACAAGGTACATATACCCACGCTTGATGGTATAATCCAGATACACTGACTTTCTCTATAAGCTGAGTGTTCACAAGGTACATATACCCACGCTTGATGGTATAATCCAGATACACTGACTTTCTCTATAAGCTGAGTGTTCACAAGGTACATATACCCACGCTTGATGGTATAATCCAGATACACTGACTTTCTCTATAAGCTGAGTGTTCACAAGGTACATATACCCACGCTTGATGGTATAATCCAGATACACTGACTTTCTCTATAAGCTGAGTGTTCACAAGGTACATATACCCACGCTTGATGGTATAATCCAGATACACTGACTTTCTCTATAAGCTGAGTGTTCACGAGGTACATATACCCACGCTTGATGGTATAATCTGGATACACTGACTTTCTCTATAAGCTGAGTGTTCATGAGGTACATATACCCACGCTTGATGGTATAATCTGGATACACTGACTTTCTCTATAAGCTGAGTGTTCACAAGGTACATATACCCACGCTTGATGGTATAATCCAGATACACTGACTTTCTCTATAAGCTGAGTGTTCACGAGGTACATATACCCACGCTTGATGATATAATCTGGATACACTGACTTTCTCTATAAGCTGAGTGTTCATGAGGTACATATACCCACGCTTGATGGTATAATCTGGATACACTGACTTTCTCTATAAGCTGAGTGTTCACAAGGTACATATACCCACGCTTGATGGTATAATCCAGATACACTGACTTTCTCTATAAGCTGAGTGTTCACAAGGTACATATACCCACGCTTGATGGTATAATCCAGATACACTGACTTTCTCTATAAGCTGAGTGTTCACGAGGTACATATACCCACGCTTGATGGTATAATACAGATACACTGACTTTCTCTATAAGCTGAGTGTTCACAAGGTACATATACCCACGCTTGATGGTATAATACAGATACACTGACTTTCTCTATAAGCTGAGTGTTCACAAGGTACATATACCCACGCTTGATGGTATAATCCAGATACACTGACTTTCTCTATAAGCTGAGTGTTCACGAGGTACATATACCCACGCTTGATGGTATAATCCAGATACACTGACTTTCTCTATAAGCTGAGTGTTCACGAGGTACATATACCCACGCTTGATGGTATAATCTGGATACACTGACTTTCTCTATAAGCTGAATGTTAACGAGGTACATATACCCACGCTTGATGGTATAATACAGATACACTGACTTTCTCTATAAGCTGAGTGTTCACGAGGTACATATACCCACGCTTGATGGTATAATCCAGATACACTGACTTTCTCTATAAGCTGAGTGTTCACGAGATACATATACCCACGCTTGATGGTATAATCCAGATACACTGACTTTCTCTATAAGCTGAGTGTTCACGAGGTACATATACCCACGCTTGATGGTATAATCTGGATACACTGACTTTCTCTATAAGCTGAGTGTTCATGAGGTACATATACCCACGCTTGATGGTATAATCTGGATACACTGACTTTCTCTATAAGCTGAGTGTTCACGAGGTACATATACCCACGCTTGATGGTATAATCCAGATACACTGACTTTCTCTATAAGCTGAGTGTTCACAAGGTACATATACCCACGCTTGATGGTATAATCCAGATACACTGACTTTCTCTATAAGCTGAGTGTTCACAAGGTACATATACCCACGCTTGATGGTATAATCCAGATACACTGACTTTCTCTATAAGCTGAGTGTTCACAAGGTACATATACCCACGCTTGATGGTATAATACAGATACACTGACTTTCTCTATAAGCTGAGTGTTCACAAGGTACATATACCCACGCTTGATGGTATAATCCAGATACACTGACTTTCTCTATAAGCTGAGTGTTCACGAGGTACATATACCCACGCTTGATGGTATAATACAGATACACTGACTTTCTCTATAAGCTGAGTGTTCACAAGGTACATATACCCACGCTTGATGGTATAATCCAGATACACTGACTTTCTCTATAAGCTGAGTGTTCACAAGGTACATATACCCACGCTTGATGGTATAATCCAGATACACTGACTTTCTCTATAAGCTGGGTGTTCACAAGGTACATATACCCACGCTTGATGGTATAATCCAGATACACTGACTCTCTCTATAAGCTGAGTGTTCACGAGGTACATATACCCACGCTTGATGGTATAATACAGATACACTGACTTTCTCTATAAGCTGAGTGTTCACAAGGTACATATACCCACGCTTGATGGTATAATCCAGATACACTGACTTTCTCTATAAGCTGAGTGTTCACAAGGTACATATACCCACGCTTGATGGTATAATCCAGATACACTGACTTTCTCTATAAGCTGAGTGTTCACAAGGTACATATACCCACGCTTGATGGTATAATCCAGATACACTGACTTTCTCTATAAGCTGAGTGTTCACAAGGTACATATACCCACGCTTGATGGTATAATCCAGATACACTGACTTTCTCTATAAGCTGAGTGTTCACGAGGTACATATACCCACGCTTGATGGTATAATACAGATACACTGACTTTCTCTATAAGCTGAGTGTTCACAAGGTACATATACCCACGCTTGATGGTATAATCCAGATACACTGACTTTCTCTATAAGCTGAGTGTTCACGAGGTACATATACCCACGCTTGATGGTATAATCTGGATACACTGACTTTCTCTATAAGCTGAGTGTTCACGAGGTACATATACCCACGCTTGATGGTATAATCTGGATACACTGACTTTCTCTATAAGCTGAGTGTTCACGAGGTACATATACCCACGCTTGATGGTATAATCCAGATACACTGACTTTCTCTATAAGCTGAGTGTTCATGAGGTACATATACCCACGCTTGATGGTATAATCCAGATACACTGACTTTCTCTATAAGCTGAGTGTTCACAAGGTACATATACCCACGCTTGATGGTATAATCCAGATACACTGACTTTCTCTATAAGCTGAGTGTTCACAAGGTACATATACCCACGCTTGATGGTATAATCCAGATACACTGACTTTCTCTATAAGCTGAGTGTTCACAAGGTACATATACCCACGCTTGATGGTATAATACAGATACACTGACTTTCTCTATAAGCTGAGTGTTCACAAGGTACATATACCCACGCTTGATGGTATAATCCAGATACACTGACTTTCTCTATAAGCTGAGTGTTCACGAGATACATATACCCACGCTTGATGGTATAATCCAGATACACTGACTTTCTCTATAAGCTGAGTGTTCACAAGGTACATATACCCACGCTTGATGGTATAATCCAGATACACTGACTTTCTCTATAAGCTGAGTGTTCACGAGGTACATATACCCACGCTTGATGGTATAATCCAGATACACTGACTTTCTCTATAAGCTGAGTGTTCACGAGGTACATATACCCACGCTTGATGGTATAATACAGATACACTGACTTTCTCTATAAGCTGAGTGTTCACGAGGTACATATACCCACGCTTGATGGTATAATCCAGATACACTGACTTTCTCTATAAGCTGAGTGTTCACAAGGTACATATACCCACGCTTGATGGTATAATCCAGATACACTGACTTTCTCTATAAGCTGAGTGTTCACAAGGTACATATACCCACGCTTGATGGTATAATCCAGATACACTGACTTTCTCTATAAGCTGAGTGTTCACAAGGTACATATACCCACGCTTGATGGTATAATCCAGATACACTGACTTTCTCTATAAGCTGAGTGTTCACGAGATACATATACCCACGCTTGATGGTATAATACAGATACACTGACTTTCTCTATAAGCTGAGTGTTCACAAGGTACATATACCCACGCTTGATGGTATAATCCAGATACACTGACTTTCTCTATAAGCTGAGTGTTCACGAGGTACATATACCCACGCTTGATGGTATAATCCAGATGCACTGACTTTCTCTATAAGCTGAGTGTTCACGAGGTACATATACCCACGCTTGATGGTATAATCTGGATACACTGACTTTCTCTATAAGCTGAGTGTTCATGAGGTACATATACCCACGCTTGATGGTATAATCTGGATACACTGACTTTCTCTATAAGCTGAGTGTTCACGAGGTACATATACCCACGCTTGATGGTATAATCCAGATACACTGACTTTCTCTATAAGCTGAGTGTTCACGAGGTACATATACCCACGCTTGATGGTATAATCCAGATACACTGACTTTCTCTATAAGCTGAGTGTTCACAAGGTACATATACCCACGCTTGATGGTATAATCCAGATACACTGACTTTCTCTATAAGCTGAGTGTTCACAAGGTACATATACCCACGCTTGATGGTATAATCCAGATACACTGACTTTCTCTATAAGCTGAGTGTTCACGAGGTACATATACCCACGCTTGATGGTATAATCCAGATACACTGACTTTCTCTATAAGCTGAGTGTTCACGAGGTACATATACCCACGCTTGATGGTATAATCTGGATACACTGACTTTCTCTATAAGCTGAGTGTTCATGAGGTACATATAACCACGCTTGATGGTATAATCTGGATACACTGACTTTCTCTATAAGCTGAGTGTTCACAAAGTACATATACCCACGCTTGATGGTATAATCCAGATACACTGACTTTCTCTATAAGCTGAGTGTTCACAAAGTACATATACCCACGCTTGATGGTATAATACAGATACACTGACTTTCTCTATAAGCTGAGTGTTCACAAGGTACATATACCCACGCTTGATGGTATAATACAGATACACTGACTTTCTCTATAAGCTGAGTGTTCACGAGGTACATATACCCACGCTTGATGGTATAATACAGATACACTGACTTTCTCTATAAGCTGAGTGTTCACGAGGTACATATACCCACGCTTGATGGTATAATCTGGATACACTGACTTTCTCTATAAGCTGAGTGTTCACGAGGTACATATACCCACGCTTGATGGTATAATCCAGATACACTGACTTTCTCTATAAGCTGAGTGTTCACAAGGTACATATACCCACGCTTGATGGTATAATCCAGATACACTGACTTTCTCTATAAGCTGAGTGTTCACAAGGTACATATACCCACGCTTGATGGTATAATCCAGATACACTGACTTTCTCTATAAGCTGAGTGTTCACGAGGTACATATACCCACGCTTGATGGTATAATCCAGATACACTGACTTTCTCTATAAGCTGAGTGTTCACAAGGTACATATACCCACGCTTGATGGTATAATCCAGATACACTGACTTTCTCTATAAGCTGAGTATTCACAAAGTACATATACCCACGCTTGATGGTATAATCCAGATACACTGGGTTATCATGGTGGTGCCAAAATAGCTGAAAGTTTTTTTTTTGAAAATCCACAAATCAATTATTATTGGATAAAATTTCCATATCGCTGATCTCAATTTTGTTCTAAACGCATCTCGCATTCATACGAAAATTTTCTTTTAATTACATACAGTGTGTGTACTTTTAAATGTACAGTAATTATCGATGCACTAAGATAAAAAAATAATGGACATAGTACACTGAGGGGTAATGACGTGTAACAAGGGCGGATCCAGGGGGGGAGGCGCCCCCTAAAATTGGAAAAAAATAAGTTTTTTTTCATAAAATCGTGATTTTTCACACGAAATACCCCAAAAATATTCGCGCCTCCCTCCGCTGGGCGCAATTTTTTTAAGTGCGCCCCCCCTAACACGAAATCCTGGATACGCCCCTGTGTAAGGCGGCCGAGTTGTTTATGTCTCCCACTTCTGACCATCAACTGGCGTGGGTCGACACCACAGTACCGATCTCAAATGTTAAGGTTTCCGTACAAATGTCCATGGCGAGTGTTTCACTGTCCAATGATAGTTGTCCGTCCTCCTCAATAAGTTTGATAGTTATGATAAAGCTAAAAAAAAATAATGATGCTTAACACTAATAACCTATCAAACAGTATCGCCATATGTTTTTAACAGGGTTACTAAATTTGAAAATAAACAAAAAATAAACAAAAACAAAACATGTAAAAAATATACTGAAAGTGACGCTAACCACCAATAACCTATCAAAACAGTATCCCCATATTTTGTTTTACAGTGTTACTAAAATTTGAAAATAAAAAAAATATATGAAAAACCAAAACATTTCAAAAATCCAAATGTCAGTCAGAGAAATCGACAAAACTATTTTAATGAAGTCTCCCGCATCATAATTTGTGTAAACTGTATCGATTTTTCTGCTCTAGTTGGAGAGAAATCATTTTCCCATCAATTATGTAATGGGATATCGTACTTAATTTAATCAAAACAATCTATAGAGTTTTGTAAGCTGCTTAGAAGTAAAAATGGTATACACTAGTAAAAAATCAAAAGATTAAGTAAATATGACATTTTAATTTATTATATGATGTACATGTATAAAGGGAATTTATGAAGTTTATATCACATCCATCCACTAAAGGATTAGGGTTGTAGTGTTTAACGCCACTTTCAACAATATTTCAGATATCGTGGCGGTCAGTTTTATTTATTGGGGAAACCGGAGTACACGGAGAAAACTCTCGCCCTGCCGCAAGTCACTGACAAAAATGCATCTATTTGTTTCATTCCTTTTTATAAATAGAGAAAAAAATTTTTTTATCATACAGGTAAAAAAGATATATATTGACATCAGACCGGCGCATCCGACGCACAACCGTGACGTGACAAATGTGTAATCAATTACTTTTTGTCATGTGACATGTTTTAAATAAATTTGTATTTTCTCACGTGATAGACTTTCAATAAATTGTTTTTGTATTAACACAACAGGTTTAAAAAAAAATATGTTTGTCACATGACATGTTTTAAATAAAGTTGTTTTTCTCACGTGACAGATTTTAAATAAATTTCCTTTTGTCACGTACGTGACAAGTGTTTAATAAATTTTTTGGTCACGTTCATTTGCAGTTTTTAGAAAAGTGGAAATCATAATCCTTAAAAGTACATATTTTAATACCATCATTTTTCGTTCAGAAAGGCGCCTTCAAAACTGTACATAAACCAATAAATCACTTGAGCATTCAAACTGCTATTCACCAACCATATTTGAATCATATTTCAATATACCCGCAGGGATAGAAGAAGGTTAGTTCACTAAAAAAAATCTTCGTATATCATTCAGATGGGTTGTGGAAAAATCAATACAAAGAATGTCTGCGTAATTACGTTATTTGTCAAGCTAATATAGAAATGTCGTGAAACAGTCAAAATGTAATAAAATCTCAGGCTCAGATGAGAAGAGATTCTTTGCTGGGTCGTCTAAGTGTGACCCTTCGTTAGATTGATTTCATGTACAAATTGTCTATGTATCGAATAGATTCTGACTATAAAGGTGTTTGATATGGTCAGTTTTATCGGCGGATGCATCTGCGAGGTTATGATGTTCATCGCCACTTTCAACAATATTTCAGTTATATAGTGGCGGTCAGTCTTATTGGTGGAGGAAATCGGAGTACACGGAGAAAACTACAGACCTGCATCAAAACTCTGACAAACTATCACATAATGTTGTATCGAGTACACCCGCCATGAGGAAGGGGAAGGAAACATAATCTTCCTCATTGTGAGCTTATTCACCCAATTTCTGTCAATAACTTTATTTTTGTTCATATCTCTACATTAGCATAAACGAAGTGAAAGAAGACTGATGAATAGTGTTTAATCACTGTTTTACGTCTGTCAAACGTCACGGGTTGAGAGACAGCTACATATTGAAGATCTTAATATCAGAGAATTTCCTATAGTCACACAAATTAGGCATATTTATGACTATCACTTCATTCTGACGAACAGTGTATTGATTTATCAATTATAGTACACGTTTATAGCATACAGGATATAGAAGCTGAATACTGTATAATCATAGAACAGCCTATAACACGTCAGAAATATAGAATTCTTCTTAAATAATGTAACAATTCCCCCATTCGTACAGGAAATATATTCTACGCACATTTAAAAAAAAAAGTATCAAAGGGAGGTAATTTAGATCGAATCAAATTAAACCAGTTTACATCGCTTCTTTTTTTGTTTATTGCACAAATAAAGGTCAAAGAAAAACAAAACAAATTCAACCAAAAAGTGATTGAAAAATGAAAAACACCAAAAAGAATTAGAAAATTCGATTTGGTCTTTATAATAAAAGCTATTTTACATAATGCACATACGGGCAGGCCCATATATGAGTAGGATAAATTCACAGGTGCTTGTGGACAGGACACAGCATCCCCCCTTTTTACACCCTACCCCCTTTTTTCCATTTCCATGGCTTAGAAATATGTAAAACAGCAATACTATGCCGTTTTCTGATTGCATAAGTCGACTGATATGTATATAGAGATGCCGTTTTCTGATTGCATCAGTCGACTGATATGTATATCAGAAAACGGTATATTATTGCTGTTTTACATATTTCTAAGCCATGGAAATGAAAAAAAAAAAAAATGAAAAAAGGGGGTAGGGTGTAAAAAAGGGGGATGCTGTGTCCTGTCCACAAGCACCTGTGGATAAATTATGTCGAGTTTAATTAATAAACTAATGATCTGTTGCTGTATTTACAATTTACACAAATTGTATTTGATACATGTCGTTTGTGTATACTTTAATCCAATTGGATATTTATTGTTTGCAAATTACTAAGTCATTTGATATTCCCAACTTCGCCATGTCAAACATCATTATGTAACCCTTTGAGGATGATAAGGAGGGATAAAGCTTAACAGGGACCCATGAGGCCATGACCATTACCATTTTGCCTGGACCCCTGACAATTTTAAGACAATAACCTAACAGGCCACTGAAATTTTGAATATTTCACGTGCAAGATCAATTGCTGGGGCTAAGCTTATTTCTGGGTTCTAAAATTGTTATTTTAGGGGGCCCAGCTGGAAACTGCAGCAAAAATGCTCTTGAAACCAATTTTTATCCCATGATAATATTATCATTTTAATTATGTCAATTTGTCGCTATTGTCCTTAACATATGATTTACGCCTTTTGAATATATGGTACTACTGACTATTATAGCTAACTGTATTGTACTAGCCCTGGAAGAACATCTCCCTGAGTTTGACAAAACACCTCTAGCAGTTCAATTAGTAAGTATGCATTTATGTTTATTTTAATCTACATCGAGGTTTTTGACGTCAATATTCATGCTATGCTATGTTATTTTTTTTTTTTTATTTTTTTTTAGGAGTTATAATTGATGAAAAAAAAAGAGGTAAATTAGATTCTTATTGATTGATTGATTGACTGTTTGCTTAACGCTATCACAGCAATTTTTCAGCTATATCATTGCGAGAACAAGTCATATAATTCGATTCTTATTAATTTCAGGTGAAGTGAAATATAGAATTTTAAATATAGGATCATTGTTGACAGTCAAGATAAAAATGATAACCGTCTTGCTATTGAGAAGTCACTTGTTTCAGATGCATTTAAAGTCCCTACCATGGTTGCTTGAACCTGCCTTGAACTTTATTATTCAATTGTTTTGTAAAATGATACAACAAAATACGTTATTTGTATTACAGGAAGCCACAGAGGTGTACTTTCTGGGGATATTTTGTGTAGAAGCACTGCTGAAAATTGTTGCTTTAGGATTTTGTTTACATCGAGGTTCTTATTTACGTAACGTGTGGAACATAATGGATTTTGTTGTTGTAGTTACCGGGTATGTATTTAATATTGAGCAACTATATTTGGCGCCAAATTAAAGTGGAGATAACTCTAAATTTTTATGTAGAACTCTCCTCTGTAGAAACAAAGAAAAATGTGTGCAGACGAGTGAAAAATAAATTTTCTTCACATGTAAAAAACAAGGACCAAGAGAAATTATGGTCTTGTTGAACAACGCAAAAATCTTTCGTTATAACCAACATGACCATATTGGCATTTTCCCATCAGATGAAATGTCATATCGTTTTATTTTTGATATTGGATGAACAACATAATATTTATTTGCCACAAAAAAGCTTAAAACTAAAACTAAAAAGGCATGTAGTATGAAGGGAAATATAATATATTACTTATTAGGTACTTAGGTAATCTTTATAGTATGTTCTGTTGCTGCAATATATGTAGTCCATATAATATAACCATTCCGTCTCTGTGACTGGATAAAAAAAAGCGGGGGGGGGGGGGGGGGGTGTGGGGGGGTTAAACACCCGATTTTAGACGACTTCTACTGTTATATTTATCGCCTACTAGAGGACAGAGACCATGGCTAGTTTCCTGAAATTATCTTCAGTTCCTTAAAATTTAATTTTACTTGGATCTATCCCTTGGTCTTAGATTTTATCAGTGAAAGGTAGTTCTAATAATAAAACCCAAAATGCTCGCTTACTCGCAAGTTTGTCACAGGAGCTACATTATTGCAGCTAAGTGAAAGGTGAAGGTCACTGAACTTGTTTTTGTTGCCTCTCATCATTATCTTGTGTGATCTTTGAGCCAAACTTTATGATATGGCACCATGGCATGTGAAGAAAGAATCGTAATAATTATGGGGTCAGTAGGTCAAAGATCAAGGTCACTTTCTAAGAACAAGAATTTTGGTTTTATAGCATTATTTTAAGTAACTTAACATCATCTGAATTTTTCCTGTGAAATATTATAAATGATAACTTTAATATTTCTTAATATCATTTAAAAAAATAGCAAGTATCTTGGCTCAGTTGATTTTATTTTATTTTCCACAATTTGGAGAAAAAAAAAACTGAAGATGGTATCAGGGTGGGCTTTATGAGGTGTATGGCCCAATAATGTTCTCTGTAAAACCTGCAGTGTGTTGTTGTGTGTACTTGAACAGCAGAAAGTAGATAACTCCAGTGCTTGGCCCCTCTTAGGCAACGGACCCAATTGGGAGCAATTAGTCAAATTGGCTTAAGACTGGCCCTTGGTGGAATGATTATATGTACTACAATATATTGTTGAACAGACTTCTCAGTGGGAGTGTTTATTTTATTAAATAATTTGTTTTTTCATTTACAAGATTTTGAGGAATAGAATAAGAATTACAAAATGTCCAGTTCTCACGATAAGCAGCGATCCTCAGGCCTAAAGACCAGCAAAACTTTGTTCGGACCAGTTAATGTTTCAGATTTTATTTAGACCTATATAAAAATATATTCAAGAATTTGATTCCTACCAGTATATTCAATTTTTCATTTCGAGGACTGATTGCCATATGTATGGGTAGCACCTGTCTATAAATAGATTTACAAGATGAGATTGTTCATACAATATTGAAGTTAATTGTCTATGAAATTTCTGTATGATGTAAAGATAATGATCTGTATTTTATTATTATCCCTTAGATCAATGATAATTAGATAAAATGTATAATTACATACATATTAAGTGTACTTTAAAAAGACCTTTGTCACCTACGTAGCAGTCCACGAAATGAGAATTTGAATTTACTGGTCTGAATCAAATTCTTGAATTTATTTTTATATATATCTAAATAAAAATTGAAAAACTTACTGCTTCGAACAAAGTTTTACTGGTCTTGGGCCGGAGGACTGATGCTCATCATGAGAACAGACGTAGGATGACTGACATAGTATATTCATATTCTTTAATAGTTGTCACACTGTTGACAAAAATTCCTTCTCGTTACCCACTGATATGTACCTTGTATTTAATTTAATTTAATTTGATTTTTTTGGCTCCAAAGTACCAAACTGAAATTTTATAAAGGATCCATAAATTTGTAAATTTGAAATTTAATTAAATGAAATTGATTCCTGAATTCTGAAAAACCTAGGACACGAAGTACACATTTGTTTTTTGTATAATATTGGATATTATATAATACTGAGATCTGGCCTTGATTTCTCATAAAAAAGACCAAAACATGCGAGGGTTTTATTTTGTTTCCATGGATATTATATAATGCTAAGATCTGTCACCTCGATTTCTCATTAAAAAAACCCACAAAACATGTCAGGGTTTTTCAAAGAGCAAACCAACATAAATTTGAGTGAACATTCAGACATTAGTCCGCAGTTAGACTTACCATGGTTTAGTGTCTTTAGAGAAATACTAGTCAGATCATACTTCATTCAGTGTTGAGTCTGTTGACAAGCACCACTCCAGTGAGGGTCTGGTCTAGACCTCTGATGTGTTTTACAAATATTGCATAATTTAAGTATCTTATTTTGATACGATCAATTGAATATTAAAGATGCTTTGCAGAGGTGTAAGTAAGAAAATAGATATGGAATGCTCCCCCTCAAAGCTAATGACAACTAACTGGATTTAATAAACTAAAAGGTTAAAAAAACCACAAAGTTACACAATACTAATTATTGACAATGAAGCATTCCTTGTGTAAAGCAGTGTATGTAACATTTTTTTTTATTTTTGGAAAATAAAATAAAATTGATGAAATTAAAAAATTACTGGTTGAAAGAAATGGAGTATATCTGTACTTGTAACAGGATATTTTGAGAAATAAAATTCATGAAATTAAAAACATCAGCTGTAAATGATTTTGTTATTTTTGTTATTTAAAGTCATTTCATCATATCTTGTGTGAGATCATAATCTGTACACAATTTTCATGTTGTTACAAGATGTAAATGTTCTTTTTGCCATTAAATTATCCTCTCATTTCTCACAAGGTTCAAATATCTACAAATTGTTCTTTCTGTTGCTTTTGCATTGACCCACCCGGTACCATTTTTCCTACTTTATTGAAAAATAACTCCTATAAAAATGCATAAAACTTTAGAATAATTTTAAAAACAAGTCAGAAATATGCAAATGATATATTAATGTTTAATGCTTGTCTTATGCTTTTGAATGAACCATTGCAAAAGGTTAGTGAGTTGTCTCCCTTTGTCTATTAAAGTAAGGGAGATAAGTGGCTGATGCTTCCCACTAAGCTACATACAATATGTATGTATTTGGAGCTTATTTCGTTATAAAATAATCGTAATTGAATTGTTTTTACAATCAAAATTAAGGATATGAACTGCTTTTTCAGAACTTAACAGTTATTTAAAAACATTTCACTAAAATTGTGATAATTAAAAAAACAGATATGATGCTTTTTTTCTGAGTTATAAGCATCTACCTCTTTGAAATGATGCATATATCTTCCTGGTTACATGTACAAATTAAATTAATAGGCTGCTTTACACAAGTGAAAATATTGTTTTCCGTGTAAACGTTATCATACCACTGACATTATTTTAATTAAAGATGTAAACAAAGTACATATACTCTAAGGTCAATATGACATGTAGTTACAATTGAAGACATAAGGTTTACGATATTGGACCAAAGAGGAGGTATATTTCAAATGCCTCTTTAATTTCGG
This sequence comes from Bathymodiolus brooksi, assembly GCA_963680875.1. NCBI lineage: Eukaryota > Metazoa > Mollusca > Bivalvia > Mytilida > Modiolidae > Bathymodiolus > Bathymodiolus brooksi. Next base: position 29,372,788 of record OY804588.1, on the reverse strand, counting down.
AGTTGTCGGTTCCAATATTATAAAAAGTGTTTCTTGTCACATGATAGATTTGTAAAAAGGAAAGTTTGGTGGGGGGAGGAGGGTTTTTTTTTAGGTGAATAGGTCGAATGTAATTTTTTAGTTCTGAACATACCTCTGTTTCCTTCAATATTATCATTGATTTGACTGAAAATTTTCAACATAACACGGTTCTAGATAATTCACCAATATCTCAATAGACAGAATATTATTAAAGCAAAACATGATTACAAATTGTTATAGAGGATGTTGCAAACACAAGTCTTATCTGCTTTCTGCAAAAAAAAGTATTGACTTTCTATTTAATTTTGAGGAGAATGGTGTTTCTTACATATTTGGTCGCTACAATATAGCTAAAAAAATGTCTTGCGTGTCATGAAAGCAAACATTTAATCAACGCGATTGATCAGAACTTTTTTTAATGTCATCAAGTGTCAGTCTTTTATTTAATTACAAATTTAGTTAAAATATATGTCTGTGGTTTGACCTAATTCAGACTCAGTAGATCCCAAATCACAAGTAATTAAAATCTAAAAAATGTGACAAATATACATGATAAGCACAAATTTTATGATAATAAACAGTATATATGCATGTACATGTATTATTAAAAAATAACAGCATGTCAGAGCATGTTATCTATATATATGAATGTGTATTACAAAGTGTAACCTACAAGCCTATTAAAAGTCATAAAATGTTCGAGTACAAGCTTTGTACTCCTACTTAAAAACAGCCAATCAGAACACAGTTTGTTGACCTTGTTGTTATAAAAGTTTTGTACTCACTCTCAGAAAACAGCCAATCAAAACATTGTATTTGTATAAATAGCCAATCAAAACATTGTATTTAATAAATATAGCATTCTGATTGGAATATTTTGGGGTATCAGTACTTGAGAGTTTTATGACTGAAAGTCTGTCACGTAGATTTTACTTTTTAACTCTTTTACCAAAATACAAACAATATAGGTATTAATTGCATGTCTTGTATTACAAAGAAAATATTATAAAAAAAACAACCTATAATGAAAGGGTGTATTTGAACATGAGAACAAAGTTTACTAATCGAAAACTAAGAAGATGTGATGAAGTTTTGGCCTGGTAAGTACATATATGTATATGTACAATTATACATGAACTCTTATCGATGTAAAACAAATACATACACAACATATACATATATACATGTAAATTTGGTGGGTTGGTTACTGGAATTTTGTATTAATTTTTTTTTTTTTACAGATTTAGTGTTTAGATGAACAAAATTGCTTTCATATAAAAAATGTAACTTGCAATATGTTGTTGATGTTGTCTGAATATTACGTTTTCATGGTGTAATTTTGATTCCCTAACACTTTTTATTTTTTATTTTTGTTTGGAAAACCATGAAAAAAAATCAACTTATTTGATGGTTTCTGTAAGACTTGAGAACTGAATGTAAAAAATATATATCTATTCAGAACACTGAGCAAAAACGGAAAAGATGTGAATTGAACAAAATTGAGTCACAGTGTTTCAACACCTTTGTGAAATTTGGACAACCCTTTTTTTCAAGAGTAGTAAAATGGGTTTTAAAGGGGTTCAGTTCTAACAGGTCTTACTGTAGTTTATTGCAAATCTTCTTGAAAAAAAAACCAGCTAAGAATTTTACTGATAAAAGTGTATTGTGTTACAATTTAGGCTGATAGAGTATGTTTTCCCATCTTTTGACCAACCAGCTGTAAGGTCTCTGAGAGTTTTACGACCTTTAAAACTAGTTACAGGCATTGAGAGTAAGTTCATGACCTTTGACCTTTACCTTGGACCAAAGGGTTGACCTCCAGACTGATAGCAGTAATCCTTCACCTTTGCTTGGATGAGAATCTTAAATGTTTGTCCTACATGTATAGTTGAACTATGACCTTTGGCTTTCCCTGTTATTGTTGACCCCTATCATTATCACCATTCATTGATGTACATTTTTTTGTATTTCATAAAATATTTTTCTTTTGTAGTTCTTAAGGTTGAAGTGTGAAAACTAACAATATCATATGCATAGTGCAGTCTATGCCAAAAACATTTTGACAAGCTAGCACGAACAACATTTTAGAAGAATTTTTTCTATTTGATTAAGCAATTTTATGCAATTTTTACTAGTCCGAACAAATTTTTACTAGACTGGGGCTTAGGCCTAGAGGTTTGTTGTGCAGAATACATAGTATATAACTTTTTAATTTGTTATTTATTGAACAAGGATTACTGACAGCCTATGGCTACAAATGTTTTTCCTCGTTTTGTAACTTGTTCTTGAAAAAAGAAGATCAACTAACTAATGTGAAAATTTGGTTACAAAACTTTGGTTTTGAAATTTGGTCATGTTAAATTGTTATATTTCAAGCTTATCTTTTTTGTTTTATTTTTATACACTTTTTTAATAAATATTTTAATCATTAATATGCATTTAATGCAAATTAAATTAATAATTAGTAAACTTAAAAAGTACAGGTACTGAGGTACAATTAATTTTTTGTAGAATATGTTCCTTTTTCAATTTTTATGTATTTTCGAAAAATAATAAAACAAACACACAAGAAATGATTAGTTTTGCAGTATGTGAAGAAAATTTTAATTAAATTATTTTAAGTTTAGTCAAATTATGTAATAGTGATGGAATTTAAACGTAATTACAATGGAAAATTTAGTAAATTATTTATCATAATAGTTAAAATGATTGTATGTTACGTAATGCATTAAAAAAGTGCTGAGGATCGATAATATCGCACGTAAAACATTTTTTCGGCCATTTTTATTTATCATGTTTTATATTTGAAAAGATCTAAATGAAAAAGAGAAAACAAATGTACTTTATTTACATAGAGTTTTTGTATCTTTGTCAAACCTCTTTCTAGCTTTAGGTATCGCATAATTTAAATATTGATTTTTTCATTGTCAACAATTATAGCATTTAATTTTTTAATTTTTGAAAATTTTCATCGCATTGAAAAAAGAACTCAGAACATTAATGATGCATTTTTTTTTATTAAGAAATTTCATTCACGTTTTATTAAAAAAAAATAACTGTCAAAAAAGTTTCTTTCATAATAGTTTTTCAGGCATATTTGTTTAATTCTGTTTGAAAGTACAGTTAATTAAACATTATAGCCGTGGAACTGATGGTATCTAATATGTAAATTACTGATCAAAGAATTTTTTCCCTTTGATTAGAAAGAAAGATGGCTATCATCGCTAGACATATGTAGAACTCTATAAGAAAATATTCATAACACCTTTTTTTTGAAACTTTATAGCATATTGAAACCCACATTCCTACATAAACAGCGTGTATGACCTGTTTCTTTACCTCTGTTTCCAATTGCAGTAACCGAAAAACTACAATAAAATTTTTAATTTGAAAGTCTATCAAGAAATATGTTAATGCTAACATTTAATATTTTAATTATTCTCTAATTTGGAAGAAAAATTTCAATACTACATGTATTATCCAATCAGAAACCATCCTGCGTTATTCTCCATTAGCATGTATACCAGTATACCAAAATACAAACTGGTTCCCGATAACTAATTGTTACCATGCTACCTTTAAGGTATACTTAAGGTTTGACTTATACTGGTACCAATAGTTTTTCCTTTCCTTTTCCAGAAGGGGCACCAGTTCATATCCATCATATGGTTTCTCTTTCAGTCTTTTAAGTCAGTTATGATTAAGTAACATTTGTCAACCATAGGAGTTAAATCTTTTTTATATATATATTTTAAGATGATTTTATCGATTCATTTGAAAGTTTGCTGCTGAGTGCATGACCATTACACATCTAGGCAAATCACTTATCAACCGTTTATCTCATGTGTGGTATTGTTGCCTGTCTAAATCACTTATCAACCGTTTATCTCATGTGTGGTATTGTTGCCTGTCTAAAGAAATAAAAGGTTGTGTGGTATTGTTGCCTGTCTAAATCACTTGTCAACCGTTTATCTCATGTGTGGTATTGTTGCTTGTCTAAATCACTTATCAACCATTTATCTCATGTGTGGTATTGTTGCCTGTCTAAAGAAATAAAAGGTTTTGTGGTATTGTTGCCTGTCTAAATCACTTATCAACCGTTTATCTCATGTGTGGTATTGTTGCCTGTCTAAATCACTTATCGACCGTTTATCTCATGTGTGGTATTGTTGCCTGTCTAAATCACTTATCAACCGTTTATCTCATGTGTGGTATTGTTGCCTGTCTAAATCACTTATCAACCGTTTATCTCATGTGTGGTATTGTTGCCTGTCTAAAGAAATAAAAGGTTGTGTGGTATTGTTGCCTATCTAAATCACTTATCAACCGTTTATCTCATGTGTGGTATTGTTGCCTGTCTAAAGAAATAAAAGGTTGTGTGGTATTGTTGCCTGTCTAAATCACTTATCAACCGTTTATCTCATGTGTGGTATTGTTGCCTGTCTAAAGAAATAAAAGGTTGTGTGGTATTGTTGCCTGTCTAAATCACTTATCAACCGTTTATCTCATGTGTGGTATTGTTGCCTGTCTAAAGAAATAAAAGGTTATGTGGTATTGTTGCCTGTCTAAATCACTTATCAACCGTTTATCTCATGTGTGGTATTGTTGCCTGTCTAAATCACTTATCAACCGTTTATCTCATGTGTGGTATTGTTGCCTGTCTAAAGAAATAAAAGGTTGTGTGGTATTGTTGCCTGTCTAAATCACTTATCAACCGTTTATCTCATGTGTGGTATTGTTGCCTGTCTAAAGAAATAAAAGGTTGTGTGGTATTGTTGCCTGTCTAAAGAAATAAAAGGTTGTGTGGTATTGTTGCCTGTCTAAAGAAATAAAAGGTTCATCTCCCTCAGGTCTAAGCATCATTTGCAAATTTTGGCTATCCTGTTTAGGTCCATTGGTTTTCTTGCTCCTAGACTTTTAAATTATTTGATTTTCGAATCTTTTGACTTTGTGTGTACCTGATGAAAGTTATTCCAGAAATATGATACATATCTACATTTTTATTTTTTACCGTTTTTGATTAGGTACACAGTTACAACAAAAAATTATACTTAAATAGCATCATAAGCCACAAATAGTTTCATTGCATGCTACCTTTGTAAATGTACATTTATGTTGTATGTGTGAAAAATAGTATATGCAGTCAAACCTGCCCATGTAATCACCTCTATTAAGCAGACACCTGTATTAAAAGGTCACCCTTTTTTTGTCCTGTTATGGAAAATTTCATATCACTTGAACCTCTTTTTAAGAGGACACCTGTCTTATATGACCATTTTTTTTCTTTGTCCCAATGGTGACCTCTTAATACAGGTTTGGCTGTAGTTTGATCGTAAACAATCGCTGCAGTAGATTTGTCTTTCTTAAATTACAGATAAGGCTAAACTTATAAAGACATGTGCTATATATACTCATTAATAAAGAGACATTCGCCATATATACTGTTTAAGGTACCGGGTAGACCACTGTGTTTAACCATCCATCAATAACCCTGCTATTAGAGCATAGTGGACTGTCAGGGGTAGAAAACTAGCTTCATTTCTACTAAAAATAAGATAATAAATTACTCAGCATTTAGTACATGGTTTAAAGGATTTTTTTTATTTCAAAAAGTTAAATTACGTGTCTTGAATTTTTTGTTTTGTTTTAGAAATTGACACATTTAAAAGATGTTATATTTTTTTTTGTTGGATTTGTTTGTTCTCTTCAGTGGTGTTCTTTGAATTTATGTATTCATGAAAATAAAATTTATTTTTCAAACCACGAAAATTGGTATCAATGAGTATTAGATTCTTAATTTATCACAATCCATGTTTGGGTATATATAGCATACATGTAGCGATAATTTTAGGTGTCGTTGGGATCTTAGAGATCTATTACAGATCTATTGCAGAGATAGGGACAAATATAAAAACGTTATGTACATCATACATGTACAACACCTTAGCCTTAATTACCTCCCTTTTTGGTGAAGGTTCCAGTGTTAAAATGGTGTTGGGATAATTATTTTTCTAGGTTTATTACCATATACCCGACCACATCTAGTTCATCAATAGATCTGAGGACACTTCGGGCTGTAAGGGTGTTACGGCCCCTCAAGTTAGTCTCTGGAATTCCAAGTATGTATTGAAGTAGAACAACAGAATATCAGTTTGATTTAATTATCAAGGATTTAACCAGTCAAAAACATGAAATGCAGTTCATGGATCTGTTTAGTGTTAACATTAAAGCACATCCCATGGAAGGTGGTTTATGGTGTTTAGCGCCACTTTCCACAATATTTCAGTTATATCGTGGCGACATTCCATAGATATGTTAGCTATTAGATCCACAAAATATTCTAATCCATTCCATGGATATGTTAGCTTTAATAAGAGTTCATGAATTAGAACAATTTGTGGATCTGATGCCATTAAAACAGTTCATGGATCTGATAACATTAAAACAGTTCATTGATCTGTTTACTTTTAATCTTAGTTCGTTGAACAGTTGAAACAATTCATGTATATATTAACATAAAAACACAATCTATGGAACTGTTAGCTTTAAAACAGGTCGTGGATCTGATAACATTCAAACATTTCGTGGATCTGATACAATTAAAACAGTTCATGGATGTGTTAATGTTTAAGCACAGTTTGTGGAATAGTTAAACATTAAAACACAATTCATGTACTAGTATCTGTTAGCATATTTAATTTACGATAAAATTAATACCTAATTGAAATGTATTGAAACATTAATGGATACAAATAGAAATACTGTACTTGAACATTTCTTAAGCAGACTTCTGTTCAAATCCACAAAATAACAACCAATTAAAACAAGACAAAATAATGTCATTCAGTGGCATCAACGAAGATATAACATAGCAGTGTTCAGAGATATAAATTATCACTAAATTGACTTTATTCAACATTTAGATTATTTTTGTTACATTTTACCATAATCTGTTGTGTATAGCATGCATCCTTTACAATACGTTACAATGAAAAAGTTACCTTATAAGAGGTGTGTCCTGTCGTGAGATGACAATTTAGTAATATTTTACTATAACCGTTGATCTGAAATCCCACCTGATAAGAGGGGTGGCCTTGGTGAGAGTGACCTTATGAGAGGGGAATTATTGTAGTTTTTAAACCTGAAATCTGACCTGATAAGAGGGGTGGCCTTTTGTGAGAGTGACCTTATAAGAGGGGAATTATTGTAGTTTTAACCCTACTTATTTCTGGTGTGTATAATACATACACAAGTAATCAGTGGTTTTTGTCAGCCAAAAAAGTTGAGCATTATACACAACTTATTATGGTAATATGTTGTCTGAAAATATTGATGATAGATTTGATTTGATTTGATTTATTGTGTTTAACACCACTTTCAGCAATATTTCAGCTATATCATGGTGACCAGTTTTAGTGGTGGAAGAAGCCGTAGTACCCGGAGAGAACCACCGACCATGGGCAAGTAACTGGTAAACTTTATCACTTGCGGCTGTGAGTCGAGTGCACCCTTTTTTGTAATTTACAAAGCCGGGTGTGAACCTACGCCGTATTGGTGATAGGCTTCTATGAGCTGTTAGGTAATCCAACTACCTAACTCATTGAGCCACCCGAGCCCTATATTGATGATAGACAAAACCTGCAATGTTACAGACAAAACTAAGCAATCAAGAAAAGGAACATGTTATACCAAAATGCCAAAATATCAAAATAAAATGCTACATGATTACTAAATCCTGGATAAACTAGAATCCTGTGTAAAACTAACACTGGATAAACAGGGTTCCTTTGTTAACCAAACCGAAGTTTGAATGTAGTTCCAGTATTTGAAATCTTTAACCTAGCAAAATCTGACCTCTTGCCTACTCCTAAGAAAAAACAGTTTGACTACAAAGGCGATCAGCATAGACAAGTTTCAATGTATACATATTTAATATTGACTATTTAAAATTGTGTGTATCTCTTTATAAATATGAAGTTATATGGTACATATTAGACAAATAAATCTGTTATTTTATTTTCAGGTCTTCAGGTTGTGTTAAAGTCTATAATCCGGGCGATGGCCCCATTGTTACAAGTGTGTCTTTTGGTGCTTTTTGCTATTGTAATGTTCGCTATAGTTGGGTTAGAGTTTTATTCGGGAGCATTCCATCGAGCCTGTTTCAAAAGAGATATTATCATAGATAGAAATAGTGAGGGTAGGTACCATAAATAGATTTGTATAATACGCATATTTTCTGTAAATTCACATAATTGTGAGTTACCTTAAAATTTTGTATATAATGCACACTCCATCAAATATTGTTTATAATATTTTATGGGCAATTTCATATCATACACTGTTTCAATCTGAGACGGAGGCCATTGTGGCTGTGATCATATGGTAGTTGGATTTACAACTACCTATGCAATCAGTGCCTATCACCACTGATGTTGTGAGCTCGAATCTTGATCAGGGCGAGGTGTACAACATTATGTGATAAAGTTTGTCAGTGACTTGCGACATGTAGGTTGTTTTCTCCGAGTACTCCTGTTTCCTCCACCAATAAAACTGACCGCCACGATATAGCTGAAATATTGTTGAAAGTGGCATTAAACACCATAGCTAACTGATTTTGAACCCTAATGAGTTGAACTTGAAGGCTGATATGAATTTTTCCCATATAATATACATTTCTATAATGTAATTTTAATTGTAAATTTTCTAGCAGTAAATAATGATTATATTCATATTTTCTTAAATTGGATTACTACTCATGAATTTAGACATATTTTATTGATAAATATGCATGAAAATCACTATTCATTACAATATGTTCTATAATGTCTGATTGATTGATTGATTTATTGTGTTTAATGCCACAATATCTATAATGTCTGATATAAAATTGTGTAACGTGAATAAAAAGAGTTGATGAAATATGCTGATTACTTGTTTGTGTTCATTGTTATTTGTAATTTCATCCGGACAGTTAATCGTTATTCCTTATACAAATGATAGAAATAGATTTTTAAATTGTTAACCGTCCAATTTTATTTATCTTGGACAAAATATTTTGATTGAAAATTGTGTGTCATTTTGTTCATTAATATGGGGAACAGTTGTTGATTTTGATTAATTGATTGTTATTTGATGGTGTAATGGTGCTCGTCTGGAGTGTGGTAAATTTAGGAGATAATTGTATTGTATTTGAAAATTTCACGGCATCAATTGGAGATTTGATGGTTGCAAATTGAGTTTACTGGCGATGCATTTGCTGAGCCAGTAAATGGATATTTGCGACCATTAAATCAACAATTGATGCTGTGAAATTTTCAAATACAATACAGTTATCTCCATTCTAATGTAATGATGTGTATAGATGTGTATTGACACGATGACGTAAATTGTAATCAGCTAAAATTCTAAAAAATATCTCGTGCTATTTCAACCGTGGAATTGATACCGAGAAAATTACAGCATTGTCCAATCACAAACCAGGAATTTTAAACAACTACATTAGAATGTATGTTCAGACTGCTCAGATCAATCCAAAGACTATAACATTGATATTTGCTGCTTCTCCACTAAGCACACAGCTTAAAGGAATAACGGCAAAGACTTGTTGGCTCAGAATCAGCATAATGTGTCTTGAGTAGAGTGGCATGTCTACCAGCGGACTGTTGTTTAAATGAGCTAGCACTTTAGAAGTCCAATTAAACATATTGGTCTAGTAAAAAGTGGACATCATCATCATTTCATTGAATGTAGCTTGTTCTCTCCATGATATGGCTGAAAAGTTGCTCATTTGGTGTTAAGCAACAATCACTCATTCACTGAAGTGAACAATATTCATGATGGTAGCAAGTTTGTGCCAACATGGCAGGTGCCTCTTGTTTTTACTGAGGTTGATAATTGATAATTAGGACTCCATAGACAACATAGATATAAACAAACATTAAAAACTCTGTACAGATTCGCTTCCACCTAATTATTCCACACACTCTCGCAAAAATGAATAACAACATAAACATGGATAGTACAATAGCGGGGTCAGTGAATATGGATGAAGGTTATGGTGTTTAACGCCACTTTCAACAATATTTCAGTTATATAGTGGCGATCAGTTTTATTGGTGGCGAAAACCACTGACCAGCCGCATGTCACTGACAAACTTTATCGGTGTTGTATCGAGTACACCTCACCTGAATGGGATTCAAACTCATGTTAGTGGTGATAGGCACTGGTTGCACAGGTAGTTATAAATCCAACTACCATGTGATCACGACGGCCCCTCAGTGAATGTGTATTAATATGATGGTGTTATTTTTATAAATATACAAGCGGTGTACTAAACCTTTAATATTTTATTTTCTCCAGATAATATAGATTTCGGTGATGAACAAGACATTAGACCATGCCATAGTGAAACAGGAGGCGCTTATGATTTAGGAGGGTTTACGTGTAGAGAAAATATTTCCGAGTGTCGTGAAAATTGGCAAGGACCAAATTATGGCATTACAAGTTTTGATGACATTGGATATGCTATGTTAACTGTATTTCAATGTGTCACTATGGAAGGATGGACTAATGTGTTATATTATGTAAGTGATCTATGTTGTTATATGGGCAATACATGTTTGTTGTTTGAGAATATGAAATTTATTTGTATGAACTTTAGAAACAGGTAGAAAAGCAAGCATTTGTAGTATACAATGTCAAAAAAGTTCAAAGCAACTCATTTGTGGGATCTGTAGAAACAGGTAGAAGAGTGAGCATTTGTAATATGCAATGTCAAAAAGTTCAAAACAACTCAAATTTTACTAACAAGAGCAGAAACAGGAGTAGTTCTAATTGTTTTCAAGGGTGTTCTCTATGGTAAATCTTCTCTATTACATCCACATTTATATTATTGCTGTTTCTTTCCCTTTGCTGTATGAATCCGGTACCAGAAAGGCTTTATTTAAATCCATGATTAAATAACATTGAAGTTGATTTGACCCCTTTATTAGTACATATGTACTCCAAATCACACAATTGCAGTGATAAAAAACCCCATTTGTTTATAGATGTAAAATCAGCTCAGCGATTTATCAAAAGTCATATCATGGTGGCTTGCTTAATAAATGATATCGCAGTGACTGACCCAGTCTAATACAAAATTTGAAGCAAAGTTATCACTTCTTTGATGTAATTTGGGTCTTCACAACATATCATTTATGGTTTAAAACCTTTATATCAGAATGTATTAAAGGCAATAAGTATTGTACATTGATGCTATAGATATACTCAAATATAAGGGACTGACCATTTAACTTTGGGAGGGATTTGTTTCACATGAAATAAAAATCAGATTATTTATGTCTTATCCATGAAAATTTGTAAGTTTTCTTAAAATTTTACCAAAAACGTATCATTGACAACTCCAAGGCCATATTTTTATTTTGCATCTTTCAAGTCAATTATTATTTTTTCTCTATGATTATCTAGGAAATAAAAATAAAAAAATAGCACCCCTCTCCTTCCCTGAAAGCAAAATGGTCATTCTGAAAGCAGCTCAACAAAATATGAAACTTACTGGATTGAAGCTATAGCTCACTTTCTTGGCAATCTTCCTATTTTGGCTCGTGGCTGTTATTTGATGGTAATAGGTATATACATTTTATTTTGTTTAAATATAATAAAACGTAGATATGGAAATTACTGTGCAAGAAATGTTTCTGGAATAAGTTAATTTTACTTATTTGTAAAGACATGTGCAAAGACCGGACTTGTGTTGTACCTTTTATGAAGAACCCAGCTGGACTTCTTTCTTATGGTAAATGTTAATGGAAATTACACAATGGGAATTTCTTGAATTGAGCCAGAAAATTGCTCACATTATTTAAATGAGCTGGTCTCTAGTTGTGCTTCATTTGTACTTTTAAAATCTAGACATTTTAAAGTACAACTGAACTTTTCAAACCTAGTCGTTCTTTTCATGGAAAAGTCTGGCTGAACTTTTTTTTAAATGCAGGTGTACTTTTAAATGTTCATCCTTACTTTTCTATTGTTTTTTTTTTACAAAAAGTCTTGTTGGACTTTCCAAAAAAGTGTAGTGGGCAATATAATGTACAAAATAAGAACAACAAAATGTATGGCTGTTTTTTTAAATAATATTCAAATTATATGGATTGAAATCAAAGTTTTCATTGAAAAATTTCTCTGTTCTTCGCTCCACCCCGCTAATAAAAAAATTCTCATTTATCTCTTTATTAATGATTAATAATACTATAATACATGATTCATGGAAAACAAAAAATCAGGAATCTATGAATCCATCCATCGTCTCCTCGATCTAAAAAGTAAAAAGTCCACAATCAACTGTTAAATCTACATTCTATCTTATATAGCATGTGCAAATAATAAACCCTGTTTGTAATTGATTCTAGCAAACTTTATAGCACATTACAGCATATTGTCTACTTTAACTCGGTGTTATCTTTAGTGCTCCCGTAAGAATCAGCTACCATTGATCAAGTCCAAAAAATTCTGTAATATTAACCAGATTTCCCTGAGGGTTAAATAGCACAGTCATATCTTTATATGAGGCTACTTATGAGTTGTTGCTATGGACGACTGAAAAAAATTATCTGACAAAAGCGAAAGGTTACTTTTTGCTTCTGGGTAAAAGCTTTGTTTTACTAATGGTAAAAAGGGAAATACTACATTCTTTTGAAAAAAATCATTTTACTGGAAAATTTATTTTGATTTTTCAAAAAGGTTCAATATAGAAATGAATTGATTAAACAAACAAGGAAATTCTTAAGCACTTGAGTTTTTAGTGGGTTCGTGTTGCTCAATCTTTATTATGTCTCCCCTTCAAACGAAGGGAGACATATTGTTTTAGTCTGATTTTTTCTTCCGCTTCTTCTGCTTCTTCTCAGCGAAGCTTGTCCGGACCATAACTTTTTTGTCTTTCCAGAAAGGTCAATTATATTTGGTATGTGGGTGCATGACCATCAGGCGGTGTGTCTCGCACTGTAATGACCTTCGTGGGACCTTGACCTTTGACCTCAAGGTCAAATAATTGTTTTTTAAATAGTATTTTCTTGTCCGGGCCATAACATTTTTGTCTTTCGAGATAGGTCAATGATATATGGTATGTGGGTGCATGACCATAAGGCAGTGTGTCGCATACTGTAATGACCTTCTTGGGACCTTGACCTTTGACCTCAAGGTCAAATAATTGTTTTTTAAATAGTATTCAACTCATAATGTGTAACTTATTGTTGTACAGATGGCCGCATTAAGGGGAGACATAAGTTTTAGGTATCTAAAACAGTTCTTCCTAGTTTTTATATGTATCATTGTATGTTTTGTCAATCATCATCCTTTTGTTCTTTTGGCCATTGTGTTGTCTGTCCTTCGATTTATGGATTCTGATTACCCGTTTCGTATCTTCAAACTCGTCTTAAGATGTGATCATAATGTAAAATTCTGAAAGGGGTTCTTTCTGAACTTTCAATATTGAAATAGATTTATTGAATAATATACAAGAAAATTCTTAAGACGTGATCATAATTTAGAAATTCTGTCAGTTCTCATCTAGCCTTGTTTATTAACAGTTTTACGATCCAGACAAAGTTTATATCTGTCTTAGCATTGTAAAAAATGAAGGTCTTATGGGAAATATTTAATGATCTTTCCTTATGAATGAGATGTTGAGATAGATTAGCATATATACAACTATAAGGAGTTTAAAGCCAAAGATATCTTTTTGTTTAACAATTTTTTAACAGTTTTATTAATCCTTTATTAATTCCATGTTTAACATCCAAACACTGTCATTTTTTGACAGTTTTATTAATCTTTTGTTATTCCATGTTTAACATCCAATTCCATTTGAGTTAAATGTCCAAATACTGAGTTTTTGACAGTTTAATTGACACTGTATCCATTCAAGTTAAATGTCCAAATACTGACAGTTTTTGACAGTTTAATTGACACTGTATCCATTCAAGTTAAATGTCCAAATACTGACAGTTTTTGTAAGTTTAATTGATACTATATTCATTCAAGTTAAATATCCTAATACTGACAGTTTTTGACAGTTTAATTGATACTATATTCATTCAAGTTAAATATCCTAATACTGACAGTTTTTGACAGTTTAATTGATACTATATTCATTCAAGTTAAATATCCTAATACTGACAGTTTTTGACAGTTTAATTGATACTATATCCATTCAAGTTAAATGTCCAAATACTGACAGTTTTTGACAGTTTAATTGATACTATATATCCATTCAAGTTAAATGTCCAAATACTGACAGTTTTATTAATTTTCTGTTATTTCAAGTTAAATGCCCCAACACTGACAGATTTTGTAAGGTTGATTAATACTCTGTTGATTTCTTGAAAAATATCTTTACTTTAGCTGTAAGCGGAGGCATCCGTGTCCTATATATGCTTTCTCCCAACTTTTAGCAAGGACATGCTTGAACTTGGACTACTTGAACTTACTCTACAAAGATAGTCTCCACTGTAGATAATAGTTTCTCTGTCGGAAATGATAAAAAGTTCTCAAAGACTAAAGAACTTATTGAGCCTAATCTGAAAATGAGTGGTTATTTGACGTTCTGTCGAGGTGTACTCGATACAACATTATGTGAGAAAGTTCGTCAGTGACTTGCGACAGGTCAGCGGTTTTTTCCGTGTACTCCAGTTTCCTCCACCAATAAAACTGATTGCCACAATATACCTGAAATATTGTTGAATGTGGTGTTAAACACCATAAACCATATACTTTTTTTTGTGTTGATTCAAACCTCGGAAACTACAGAACTGAATAAAACCAAATTCTGCCTGATTGATATATGTATGAAAAGAAAAAATAGAACCAAATATTGTACATGGTTCTTTATCAAGGTTATGCTGATTGGAATTTTGAAATCCCCACCACAAGGCTAGTATTAATAACACAACTCTATTGAACTATGTTATGCAAATACTTAAATAAAAATATCATTTATATTGTTATCAGTAGTGTAGCAAAGATTAGCTGATGTGTACTCTCAAAGTAAGTGGTGAGGGGCCTAATGGATGCCTATGCCCCCCAAATGTGTACAGGACTGGCCTAAGTTGGGGTCTGGGACTAAAGCTAAAACATTTAAGCAGTTTGAGGTGATAATTTGTACATGAAAATTTGTATTATATTGCAATAGTATACTTTATTTGCATATTTGAACAGTAATCACATTTTCATTCAAATCCTTTGACTTTTAGCGTACCAGATGCAAGTTATTCCAGAAACGAGTTGTGGGCACTAGATTAGATATAGTCAAACCTGCCCATTCGATCACCTCTATTAAGCAGTCACTTGTATTAAAAGGTCACATTTTTCTTGTCCTGTCATATGAATTGTACCTCTTTTAAGAGGTCACCTGTCTTGAAAAAAACACATTTCTTTGTCCCAAATGTGACCTCTTAATACAGGTTTTCATAGGAATTGAACCTCTTTTAAGAGTTCACCTGTCTTAAAAGACCACTTTTTCTTTGTCCTAAGGGTGACCTCTTAATACAGGTTTGACAGTATCAACATTTTTTATTTCAAGTAATGTAAAATATAATTGTTCAAGTGGTAAAATACAACTGTATTCTTGTGTGTCGCCTCTTCTTATATTTCTAATTTTTAATTTTTTTCCCAACCCCGCGGGAACCCCGGGATATAGAAATGGGACCGAGAGCTTCTTCGGCTTGAAGGGGCATCCGTCGGTTGTGCGGGATGTATAAATTAACAACCAACCCGTCCTTCGGATGAGACGTAAATAAAACCGAGGTCCCGTGTTGAGAGATTGCCACCCTCTTCGCACGTTAAAGAACCCAGTATAACAGCTCGTTATGCTCATGATGAGTGGTCCATAGGAGACCTGTTGCACTGGCTAAATTATCCGTCCATACCCATCACCTTTCCTTATTTCGAGTCCCGTGGCATTTAATTTTTTTTCTCGTCTTTAATATAGCTGAAAAATTGCTCGCTGGACGTTAAACATCAATCAATCAATCACATTTTTTTCCCCAAACATCGAGATCCAATGGAAATTTACGATCATTCAGGGAAAAGAAATCGGTTGAAATATGATACTGAAACCTGTAGATTGTAAATTTCAATTTCCTGCATTATAAGAATAATTCCTAAGTTTCTAAGAATCTACTAGATTAAACCTAAATTTAGAAGTCTTCTGTTGCTATATTTGCTAAAAAAAGAAATGAAAAAAAAGGAAGATTTTTGTTTTTAATATGAAGTTGTAGATTCTTGTGATGCTAAATTTTCCCATTTCTGTTAGGGCTAAAAAAAATTCATTATCTGACATTACAAAATAAGTTTTGGGAGAGGGTGGGGGTGCCAGAGATTGTTAGTTTTTTTTTAGAGGAAATTCATGTTTTTTTGGGGGGGGGGGGGTTAGGGTTTGATTGGTTTTTGGGTTAGGGTGAGGGTGTTTTTATTCAAACTAAGCTTAGATGGTTTCTGTAGTGTATTGTCAAGATTATTAGATATATTGGTGAACAGAAATGAAAAAAAGGAAGATTTTTTGTTTTTAATATGCAGTTGTAGATTCTTGTGATGCTAAATGTGCCCATTTTGCTATCTTAGCACATCTGAAATCTGGCCTGATAAGGTGGGTGGTTTTTGGTGGGAATGGCCTTATAGGAGGAGTATTACTGTACCTTGTACCAGTACATGAATCAGGTTTCATTACCCTTTAGTCACAAACTTATTAACTTATAATGGTGTAAGATATGTTTATTTTTACACACAGTGTATATTGATCTAGAGTCCTCTGTGTTTTAGGCTATTGAAGTGTCGCATTATTTTTCAGAGGATCTTTAGTTAATAAATGAAAATAAACCAAGCCACCTGTCTTAGAGATCAGAAAGAGTGTTGTCCCTAAAAAGATTTTGTCGAAATGTATTTTCATTTGAACTTTTGTAAAAAATAAAAAAAAAGCCACACGAATCTTATTTTGAAAATCAAAAGCAAACATTGTTTATCAACTAAAGAGATTTGGCTAATACGGTATTAGTCACTCCCACGTGGGAAGTCAAAATGTATTTACTCACAGAATATCGTACCGTAAATATTTAATGCAATCATTTACAGTCCAATAATATTAATATAGATCTCTTTTATGTTGATTTTATGAATAACTACAGTTGCGTAACAATAATTTATATTAAATCATATCCCACTAGTAATGAGTAATAGAATGTTTTTGATTCGCTGTTGTGATCTTTTTACCGTAATATCTAATTAGAGGTTTTTGATTCAGCATTCACCATTTTGTACTTATGCCACGATATATATACTAAGAGAAATTATTTCATTATCAGATTTTCTTCATATTTTGGTTTGGTCAATTTTTTTTTACTATATACCATTACTTCAGCTCTGTGTTTAGATCCAATCCACCATTTTGTCTGTCTGGCATAATATCTAGTCAAAGAAGTTATTTATGAATTATTGTCAGATTTTCCATCAAATGTTAGATTTTGTTTGTTTGTATGACCAGCACTACAGCTCAGTGTCCGTTTGCCATAATGTCTAGGTAGAGAAATGTTATTATGAGATTTCGTTCAAATTTTGATTTGTTTAATTTGTATCACTATTAAGACTTCAGCTCTGTGTTTAGATCCAGTCCACCATTTTGTTTTTCTGTCGTTATATCTAGCAGGAGAAATTGATTCTTATCAGATTCACTTCAAATTTTGTTTACAAAAATTGTATCTTTGTATTTCCCATTCGTCATCTGAGTGAAGTGAAAAGGTCGATCAGTATTGAAAACTTGATCCCAGACTTTTAAAAAAGGGTGGGGGGGGTGTCCTTTCTAAAGTCACAATATCATGGCCAGGGTTGGCCTTAGGAGGTGTGGGACTCAATGCTGTTCTCTGTAAAACCTGCAGTGTGTTGTTGTGTGTACTTGACAGGGATTGATTTTTTCAGTTATTTAACTGATTTCAGCTATTTTTGTGTGAACAAAAAATGCAGTAGATGGTCAAAACATGTCAAAAATGACCTTTTTGAGAAAGGGTGTAGATGATTTCGGCTATTTTTCAATGATTTTCAGTTATTTTATTTGCCAACAAGAATAATCCCCGACTTGAACAGCCAAGAGGAGATAACTCCAGCCTTAAGCACTAGGCCCAATTGGGAGCAATTGGTCCAGACTCCAATTGGCTTAAGGCCGACCCTGATCATGGCACCATTGTAACACATTCATTTATCATTAGATTTCCTTCAAATTTAAGTGATCAATAGACTTTTCATCGGCTCATTTGACTGTCCATAACAATTAGAATCAAATTTTGTAAACCTTAGTCTTTGCTAGTTACAGTATCCAACAATTATTTAAAGTTAAATTCCCCCTTGCCAGCTCGTCCAAATTTTAATTATTTCCTTTCTAAATCTATTGGGGAAAATTAAGAGACAACATAATTTAGGCTTGGTTGCTCGCAGTAACTTAATTTTTTTTTTGTGAAGCAATTTTATTATATAAACATTATCATTCATTTCATACAAAATATAACAGATCATCATAAGTACAAAATAAACTCTGCAGCCAACAAACTGTCGTGTCTGTAACGTAGTAACTGTGAGCACCTTCGATATTAAAACTATTTCAACGATCGGCTTTTTATATCAAATAAAGCATCCCACCCTGAATATCACCAAAACTTTTTCGTGCAAAATCTACCACTAGTTATTAAAAACCCTGTTATACACACTAAAGAAACGAGTTACCCGACCCTATGTTTAAAAATAACTTTTAATTTTTAACGGGAAACTCCCATGTTAAATGAAAAAAAAAACATTGATTGACTATCTCTCCAAAAGCTTTTTCAAAAAGGAGCCATTCTATATAAATTTGACATGTCAGTTCAAATACACAACGTAATTATATCTTTATATAAATTATTTACGAACCCAATCTGTCACACTAAATTGCTGCCACTGTGCATTTTAATTAAAATATTTTGATCCTTCAACAAGACTAACATAAAGTTTATTTAATTATTTCTTTATACAGTCTATATGTCATGTGATCAAATAATAATTATATTTTTGTTGGATTTTTTTATTTTTGGTGATACAGTGTTTTCCATAAGAATTGGCCAACGGCCAATTTGACCCCTTCAAATGTCAAAACGGACAGTTAAAATGTCATGAAGTCCAACAAATTTAGTTAAGCATAACGTTATATATGGAGTAAACTTTCAATCATCTTTGACTGTCTAATTAGATGAAGCACAGCTAAATATATCGACCAATCAGACAACAGCTATCCGAATGAGCTTGGTTTTTCATTATGTTCATACCTTCTACATTTGGAAAGCTCGTCGCTGATTGGTCTGTTGAAAATATGGCCCCGATGTCACCCAATATGGAATTTCGTTATATGTTAGTATTGAGCTCAAAAAAATCATTTTCAATTCAAGAAAAGAAATACTTGACATGTCTCAAAATAAGACTGACACACCATACTTCCTTATATTATTCTTGTCGAGCAGAAATCCAAGGTCTTTAAGGCAGCCAACACCTAAAGAGAAAGTATATAGGGATTATGGTGTTTAACACCACTTTCAACAATATTTCAGTTATGATATCGTGATGGTCAGTTTTATTGGTAGAGGAAACCGAAGTAGCTGGGGAAAACTAACTACCTGTCGCAAGTCACTGACAAACTTTTCACATAATGTTGAATCGAGTAGTCCTTGCCATGAGCAGGATTCGAACTCACAACGTTAGTGGTGATAGGCACTGATTGCACAGGTAGTTGTAAATTAAACTACCATATGATCACGATCACGACGGTCCTGAGAAAGACCTAATGGCAGAATTTGTTTTCTTATTTTAAACAATAATCTTCATCCAATCTTTCAAAAGCATCTCTGTTGAGTTTTCAGCTGAAACACTAGCTGAGATTTGGATAAGAAAAAACTTATTTTTTATGTATGTTTGTTTCAAGAAGTCCAGATCAGATATTACTTGTAATAGTTATTCTAAACAAATTATACATCTTGGTTTGATTCTGATATATTTTTCACACATCTATATTTGAATAATTGTTTCTACTTTCAGACAAATGATGCATTTGGGCCTTACTTTAACTGGATATATTTTTACCCACTTATAATTCTAGGATCGTTTTTTATGCTCAACTTAGTTTTAGGAGTCCTTAGTGGGTAAGTACATTAAAATTGATAGATTTGTGTACTTAAGGGGGGATGGTAGTCTGTCTAGAGATCTGAGGGCATAATTCTTTCATCCTTGGCCAATGATGCAGTCTTTGTCTTAATTTTTTTCACCTTGCGGTACTTGGCCGAGAGCCAAAAATTATATTTATTCAAACAAATTCTTTAATAATTTTCTCTTGTCCGAAACCAGTTTTACTTGTTCAGGCAAGTATGTTCGTGTGAAGACTTATGATGCTTAAATGGGAACGGTTGTCTACCGAGATCTGAGAGCATATAATTTCTTGCCATCATTTACCAATGAGATGTAGGCATGTATCGCTAGGTTAAGCACATTAAGCAAGAATATGTACAAGGTAATATAACTTTACCATGTCAGGATAACAGACCTGTGTCATGCATACACCTAATAAAGATCGACTTCCTCAATGAAGATCATCTTTAAAAATATTACTTTCTACCATTTGTACATATTAATATTTTTGTAATGGCTAGGTTTTGCGGAGTAATATACAAGTTTGAATATAAAGATACCGTGAAACCTATGGCATCTTGAGAGAACCACCCACTTCTGCCATTTAAATGTGATAATCCAAGACAAATGGTTTCTCAAGAAAATTTTGTTAATTTGATAAAAATAGGGTTGTCTCCCTTAAAATATATTTCTCTAGACATGGGATACAGATGTTTAACAATATACCTTCAACAATATTTTTTTAATATTGTAGTGGTCAGTTTTATTGTTGGAGGAATCCAAAGTACCTGGGGAAACCACCAGCCTGTCGCTAGTCACTGGCAAATTTTAAAGCATCGAATTCTGCTCATGGACAGGAGAACTTGATACGTCATTATGAAATCAAGTTTGTCAGTGACTTGCGGCAGGTCGATGGTTTTCTCCGAGTACTACGGTTTCCTCCACCAATAAAACTGGCCGTCACGATATAACTGAAATATTTTTGAAAGTGGCATTATTAGCACAATTACCCTTACCCACATAAAGTTGTATTGAATACACCTCAAAAAGGGCAAGATTCAAACTCACAACTTTAGTGGCGATACTATAGGCAGTGATTTCATAGGTACCGATAGATGTAAATTCAACTACCATACGATTACAGCCATGACAGCCCTTTCTCTAGACAACATGTCATTGTATTCTATAATATTTTATATTCAGTATTGATTTAGTGGTATTTGGGGACATTTGGGAAATCACATATTATATAGGTATATCATGTTATATAGTCATTATGTAAGTGTTCACAAGAAAATTTGTCTAATGGCATTCAGGAATGTATTTGACATTCCCAATAGAATTAATGACGGATATCAACCTTTTTAAAAAAAAAATAGAATTCGGAGTCAAATTTGGTTTTTCTAGAATATGGCGGGTATAATGCATAATAAACACATATCAATAACGCACTTTTAAAAAATGCATGTCAGATTGAGATACACTGTATTTTGGACAGGATCTATTTCAATGATTTTCCTTGAATTATATACAGTGAAACCAGTCTATACCAAATCTCCTTGGGACCAACTTGTGTGTTTGGAATAGAGGGATGTTTGGTTTAAACAGCCTACAGGTTATTTTAACAAAAACTGTCTACAGTGGGAATTTATTTTTCAAGTTTGGTTTATGCAGGATTTCGTTTTATTCAGGATTTGGTTTAGGTAGTAGACAGGTTTAACTGTATATGCTTAATTAAGTTCATATCAAAATATCAAAAAAAGCAGAACAATCTAGATTTGCCCGAATGCAAGAATCTTTTTCTTCTGTAAAAATGTAACGATAAAACTCCACAGAACAAAGGATTAAAGCAAAACTTACCAGTCTCTTGGATGATTTCAGTGACATCAAATCAAGCATGAGGTTTTTAAAAATTTTAGGGCTATTACCGTGATGTCAATCAAATCAGTGCGTTTGATTAAACATTTACCTCTGTAAGATGTCTTCATGCAACCATGTCTTCTATTGGCTGTGTGCCATTCAGGGATGATTTTTCTTCAGTTATTTAACTGAGTTCATCTATTTTTCTGTGAAAAAGAATTTCAGAAAATTGCATGACACGGTCAGAACAGGTCAAAAATGACCTTTTTGAAAGGGAGTGTTGATGGTTTCAGCTATTTTCATTGATTTTCAGTTATTTGTTATCTATCCAGAATCATCCCTGTTCATTTATTGAAGAAAATGTTTTTCTCTGTGTCAACTAACTTCATCTGTGACGTCAATTAAATTGGTGCATTTGACTGAACATTTACCTCAGTAAGACAGCTTCATACGACCCTGTTTTCTATTGACTGTGTTCCATTTATAGAAGAAAATGGTTTTCTCTGTGTCTGCTAAGTACATCCACTATTTAACCTTGTATTGATATAACAAAGCTCAGAATCACATCGGGGAACTATTTGACTTGTTATTGAACTAATCACTCATTTATCAAAACAAGATCGTCAATAATCTCAAACAAAATTAACCCTTACATGCTATAGCATATTACAATATGTATAATAATGTTGTCACTTAACAAAAAATAATCTGTGATGAACCATGGCAGATATTGCCATCATCTGGTGATGTTAATCATAGCTTTCAACAAAAACTGTCTTTGTCTGTAAATTAAAAAAAGAATTGAATTGTCTTTGAATCCACCTGGCATGACAGAAGTAAACCAAATAGGAATATTAAAAGAAATTTTAAACAGTGATGATCAACAATTCCATCTATATCAACAAAACAAGCAATCATCTATCTCATCAAACCATCTAACATAAAAGAAAAAGACTACGACACATGGTGTAGAAATCTAGGTTCTGCCAGCTTGGGACAGGTACAAAATCTAGATCCTTGATTGGGACAGGCATAAAAATGTGGTGGGGAAACAGAGTTTTTGCTGGCTGTTTTGGGAATTGGCACCTAACCTAAATTGGGAAATTTTATCGACAATTTTATTGACAAAATATGAATCTGAAATGAACTTAGGCAATAATAAACAAAATAACTTTGCGGTAGAATTTATTTCACTCAATTACAGCATCATGTATCTGTCCTTTTTATACGCCCGTCTCGAGACAGGGCCGTATTATGTGATTGGGTATGGCGGGCGGGCGTCTACACAGGTTTCCGCACAATAACTTTAGTTCTGTATATCAGATTTTTACCAAACTTGGCCACATGATTCCCCTTTAGAAGGGGAAGAACCCTATTTATTTTGGGATCATTAGAACAAAGGTCAAGGTCACCGTTACTATAAATAGAATTTTTGACAACAGGGTTGTTTCTGCACGATAACTTTAGTTCTGTATATTGGATCTTTAACAAACTTGGCCACATGATTCCCCTGTGGAAGGGGAAGAACCCTATTTATTTTGGGGTCATTAGGTCAAAGGTCAAGGTCACTGTTACTATAGATAGAATTTTTGACAACAGGGTCGTTTCCGCATGATAACTTTAGTTCTGTATATTGGATCTTTACCAAACTTGACCACATGATTCCCCTATGGAAGGGGAAGAACCCTATTTATTTTGGGGTCATTACCATTATACCGTTTGATAATTTATATAGACAGGCGTATTTTGTGATGCACACATTTCTTGTTACTTTTGAATTTGTGTTCTAATGTGTCAAGATCACTATCTGATAGTTTATTCTTTCCTTCCATGGATATTCTAATAAGAGGTTCCAAATTCCTTTGAGTCAATCTTGACCTCAAGAGGAGTTTTAATCAAATTCATGTATGGAAAGCTCCTTTACACAGAGGCAGTAGAGGCAGGGATGAAGTTTGTATGCTTTTGGAAAAGTCTGTAATAAAGCCTTTTTTACAAAGCTGATATAAGCTGTAATAAATCTGATGTGTTGGCACTGATTGGAAAACCTCTGTAGGAGAATGACTGTTGTGAGACATGTTTATGTCAAAAAAGAATGACGACCGAGTGTACAAAAAACCTTGATGAAAAGTGCACTGATGACCGGATATGTAATCGCATAATATAAGAAACCGTTTCTGGAAACGGTTACTAAATCCAGATTTTTACCGACAATAACTCCGATCAGTTTGGGAATTATCTGACCGATTTTGGGAAAAAAAGGACCCTATTTTTCATTGGGAATGCGGCCGAAATTCGGCAGGAAAATAAGGGGAGCAAAAACCCTGGGATAAACCAGGTAATGGGATCTCAACCTCCTTTCTTGATATTTGACTCAACCCCCTTTCTTGATATTTGAATATCCAATGGCAATATAGATATAAACAAACATTATAGACCTTCACAGATCGGAAAAAAACCTTTATTTAACAAACAAAAATTTTAAAAGAAGAAATTATTAAAAATAATATTAAAGGAAAACCCTTTTCGTTAGAATTCGTGATTAAATATTTGGGTACGGTCATTTTTGGTGAATGTGTTGAATTTTATCAAGTTTTTTTTATGAAATTGTCTTTAATTAAAAATTAACGAAAAGAAAAAAGAAATGACCAGAAATGGTAAAAAATAATCTTTTCTGTGAAATTCCTGAAAAAAAAATATGTTGGTATGATGGATTGAATTTCAGCAATTCCTAAATTGTGTATGGATGGTTTCAATTACTTACTTTCTAAATCAATTATCTGACTTAAAAAAAATAATTAATAAATAATGAAAAAAAAATTAATCAACAGTAAATTTAATCCTTCAATCATTTATAACCAAATCGTCAAATCTGTCATATTTTCGTAGATGAGATTCACGCCTCGGTGATATCTATTATTAGAAGGCTCTCATATTTCCAACACTAAATTTGTTTACATAATTTCTGCCTTACTCAATTATTTACGAGCAAATCAATCCTTTCTCCTTCGTTTTTTATTTAACGATCGATCAATTTTTTCGTTGAAGAAAATCAAATAGTAATTATTTTCTTTTGTTAGGATATCATTTTTTAAACATGAAGAATAAACAATACAGTGAAACCTGTCTAAACTGAACCAGAGTAAACCAAAAATCTGTCTAAACCGAACCAGAGTAAACCAAAAACCTGTCTAAGCTGAACCAGAGTAAACCGAAAACCTGCCTAAACAAGACAGACTTTATAGTCCTATATACTGAACCAGAGTAAACCGAAAACCTGCCTAAACAAGACAGACTTTATAGTCCCATCTATTAAATGTCTATGTAAATTGAACATGTGTAAACCAAAAACCTGTCTAAACCGAACCAGAATAAACCAAAAACCTGTCTAAGCCGAACCAGAATAAACCAAAAACCTGTCTAAACCGAACCAGAGTAAACCAAAACCTGTTTAAACTGAACCAGAGTAAACCAAAAACCTGTCTAAACCGAACCAGAGTAAACCGAAAACCTGCCTAAACAAGACAGACTTTATAGTCCTATATACTGAACCAGAGTAAACCGAAAACCTGCCTAAACAAGACAGTCCTATATACTGAACCAGAGTAAATCGAATACCTGCCTAAACAAGACAGACTTTATAGTCCTATATACTGAACCAGAGTAAACCGAAAACCTGCCTAAACAAGACAGACTTTATAGTCCTATATACTGAACCAGAGTAAACCGAAAACCTGCCTAAACAAGACAGACTTTATAGTCCTATATACTGAACCAGAGTAAACCAAAACCTGCCTAAACAAGACAGACTTTATAGTCCTATATACTGACCCAGAGTAAACCGAAAACCTGCCTAAGCAAGACAGACTTTATAGTCCCATCTATTAAATGTCTATGTAAATTGAACATGATTGTGTAAACCAAAAACCTGCCTAAACATGACAGACATTACAGTCCCATCTACTAAATGTCAATGTAATTTGAACCTGTGTAAGCCAAACACCTGTCTAAACTGGACAAATTCTTCAGTCCAAAAGGTGTTCTGTTTAGACAGGTTTTACTGTATATAGTTATTTCCCTTGTTTTGTACGATCATTTAAGACAGACTCAATCCTTAGTTTTAAATTATCAATTAGATTTTTTTTTCCGTAGATGAAAAATCAACGATTCCTTTTATTAGATTTTACACAGTTATTGATTCCCTTCTATTCAGTAGAACAAAACAACTGTGTTAGAAAACAAATACATTCAATCATGGAATTTATTTCAATTTTCTACGAAATCTCTTCGTTAACATTTGCTGTATCGGTGGAAACATCGAAAATTTGATTAAGAATCTGAAAATTCGGGACATAGTACTGTTATCTTTCTCCTGAGTCGAGATTCAAATTGATCTATAAGTGGAGTAATCAATATGGACGCTTTGCTATAGCGGTGTTATATCTTAGCTTGCACTGTTATCGAATTACAACGTTGTTTTATTGCTTAAAAATGTCGTTGACGTCACAATATCTCATTACTGCAGGGATTTTTTGTACCGAATTTCTGGCTCGAAGATGTAAGTGTACTCCGATAAAGATAAAAAAAAAATAGATACATTGATTGCTTTTTGACAATATTTTCTGAGAAAATCAGATCATTTAGCACTTACAACTGAGTTCGTCTGATTTTGATGACTGTGCCGTCAAAACAAAGTTAATCATAGATCGTAGGTTGGCTTCGGTTATAAAGATCTGGGTTGAAATTGTGTAAGAGTTATGTGACTAATGTCAATAGAACCACTCCTCTTAAAATATATTATTATACTTCAGTATCTTTTTTTCCTTTATAAAAAGATGATAGTAGTTTTGCTATTGCATCCTAAATTCAACTGCATGACTATTCCCCCGGTGGTGCCGGTCAATAGTTTTAGGACTATTCCCCCCTGTGGTAATTTCAGCAATCATATTTCCCTGACTTTTCTAAATCATTCATCTCATTGGTTTAAATTAAATGACATCATGTAAGTCCTTAGACTTTTTTATTGCGCGAGCTAAGCTACCGAGACGGCAGACGACAAGTAAACAATGGCAGAGGGAAGCAGGTTTGCTTCGCTCGAAGACGATATTTTGAAAATTATTGATGACAATTTCTTCTTCAAATGCACACACATGAAAAATGTATTAGTTTTAAAAAGCATTAATAGAGTAGACTAGAAATACATCAGAAAAGGACCTACAATTTAGAATTTTGAATTGCACAGTTGTTCATATAATAAAACACTTATAGACTTGATATTCAGGTAATAGCACTTTTATTGTCCCCTCTGTGCCAACTATTGTCCACGGTGTTGCCTCAGACAATAGTTGGTACCTTGTGGACAATAAAAGTGCTATTATCCTAATACCCAGTCAATAAGTGTATACTACTGTGTCCACTCCTGCTTGTTAAATTAATCTAATATGGGGCCACTCTTAAGAAAGAAAAAAATAGTACTATCAATGAGACCACTCCTCCTTGTTAACTTTAATCACTGATGAACACTCCTGCTTGTTAAATTTAATCACTGGACCACTGTGAACACTCCTGCTTGTTAAATTTATTCACTGGACCTCTGTGAACACTCCTGCTTTTTAATTTAATCACTGGACCACTGTGAACACTCCTGCTTGTTAAATTTAATCACTGGACCACTAAACACCCCTGCTTGTTAAATTTAATCACTGGACCACTAAACACTCCTGCTTGTTAAATTTAATCACTGGACCACTGTGAACACTCCTGCTTGTTAAATTTAATCAGTGGACCACTGTGAACACTCCTGCTTGTTAAATTTAATCAGTGGACCACTGTGAACACTCCTGCTTGTTAAATTTATTCACTGGACCTCTGTGAACACTCCTGCTTGTTAAATTTAATCACTGGACCACTAAACACTCCTGCTTGTTATATTTAATCACTGGACCACTAAACACTCCTGCTTGTTAAATTTAATCAGTGGACCACTGTGAACACTCCTGCTTGTTAAATTTAATCAGTGGACCACTGTGAACACTCCTGCTTGTTAAATTTATTCACTGGACCTCTGTGAACACTCCTGCTTGTTAAATTTAATCACTGGACCACTGTGAACACTCCTGCTTGTTAAATTTAATCAGTGGACCACTGTGAACACTCCTGCTTGTTAAATTTGATCACTGGACCACTGTATACACTCCTGCTTGTTAAATTTAATCACTGGACCACTGTATACACTCCTGCTTGTTAAATTTAATCACTGGACCACTGTATACACTCCTGCTTGTTAAATTTGATCAATGGACCACTGTGAACACTCCTGCTTGTTAAATTTAATCACTGGACCACTGTATACACTCCAGCTTGTTAAATTTAATCACTGGACCACTGTATACACTCCTCTTGTTAAATTTGATCAGTGGACCACTGTGAACACTCCTGCTTGTTAAATTTAATCACTGGACCACTGTATACACTCCTGCTTGTTAAATTTAGTCACTGGACCACTGTGAACACTCCTGCTTGTTAAATTTAATCACTGGACCACTGTGAACACTCCTGCTTGTTAAATTTAATCACTGGACCACTAAACACTCCTGCTTGTTAAATTTAATCACTGGACCACTGTAAACACTCCTGCTTGTTAAATTTAATCAGTGGACCACTGTGAACACTCATGTTTATTAAATAATCTAATATAGGGTCATTTTAAGAAAGAGGAAATAGTCCACTCATTAAGACCACATATGATCTTCTAAAATCTGCTACAGTAGACTTGATGGACTTTGGTTAATCAATGGGTCACTGTAACCACCCCTGCTTGTTAAATGATCTAACATTTTAAGAAAGAGGAAATAGTACTTTCATTAAGACCAAATTAGATAACAATTAACAAAAATAAAACAATAAATAAGCCTGATGGTACGACAGAAGTTTGGAAGCTTAAAAATAGACTTGGAAAGTGTGTGATACCCCCAAGTACCAAAATATTAATAGCACATTTTTAAGCCTACAATAATAAAAAGGTTAAAGTTCAAATATGCAACAATAAAAGAGACAGCAGTGGATTCTTGAAAATAATCAACTGTCAACTTTAGGGGTTAGGGGTTAGGATTATGGTTATATGTGAAGGTTAACATTTTGGAAAGCACTTGCATGACCACACTATTTCACTAAGAGGGGAGATTTGACCCCATAAAACTAGTTTAACCCTGCCACCTTTTATTGAAGTGCCTGTACAAAGCCAGGAAAGTGAGTGGTCATGTATTCATGTGTTAGGGGTATAACTTTTGACTCTTTTTACAATTTTGATATTTGATTTTGGAATTGTTCCGAGAGTGTGGTTATTTTTTGAATTATTTTATCACACACAGTATTGCGTAAAAGATTATGATACTCCTGGTCATGGGCAGGAATTGAATTCACAATTTTAGTACTAAAGTAGTGTACAGTCCTCGAAATGAAAATTTGAATATACTGGTCCAAATCAAATTCTTGAATTCATATTCATATAATTCTGAATAAAAATTGAAAAATTGACTGGTCCGAACAAACTTTTATTGGTCTTGGGCTGGAGGACCAGTGCTTGTCATGAGGACTGTAGTGATAAGAACTGATAGCAGACAGATGTAAATCCTACAACCATATGATGCAAGGCCATGACGGCCCTCACTAAGTAGTGTAAACAATATCTACGACTTTATTTACTCTTGTTACTAATGTTATACTGGATTCTAAGAGTTCAATAAGTCAATGTAATTTATTTATTTTTTATATTTAGGCAATTTTAGGCTCAATTGTTCAAGGTCTTTTAACGTTTGAAATTATGTGAAATCGTTAAAAATAATCTATATTGTAATTATCATTCCAAAATTGTATGATATTTACATTTATTTTATTTATTATTGTTTTTAATTTGAAAAACAAATTTGAAATATGAATAAACAATTTATCTTGAAGGTGAAAATACTGCCATCTTGACACAATTTTTTTTCTAATACGTTGGTGCACTTTAAAGATTGCTTATTTTTGCCGTTATCGATTTCTTTACTTGAATCATATTGCTGTTATTGATGCCTGCAAACACATATTAAAATGAAATTGCAAACCATGCAGCATTATTACGTGACATATATTACTATCAACGTACAGTTACCGAGCTCCAGATAATTTTTAAGGAGATGGAAGTATTTACCTTCTCTATTTCATGTCATGGGAGTATTAACATTTTTCTCATTGAGTACTGATCACTAAAAAGTAATCAAAGATTAAATACTTGGGATTTTTCTACTGTCTTTTGAGAAAGATAATTATATTCTTAACATTAAAAGATAATCCTCAAATTAACAGACATGCACAGACAATTGTAATTGTCAAGGAAAAACTGAAAAACACTCAAGTTTTGTGAAACCTTTCAGTATTTACCCAAAATGAGGGGGTAAAATGGTCAGATTCTCCCCTTATATGGAGCACTGATACTGTTAATAATTTGAATGTGATAAAAAAAAGTCTTAAAAAAAATAGACAAAAACAAAAATATGCAGTGTACAAACACAGAAACCAAAATATGAGCAACACAGACACCCATCTGGCATCAATATATATCTTCGCTTGAACTCAGGTACTCCAGAAGAGTTAGCAGTAGTAAGGGGAAGCTAGGCTGCTACATGTATATACAAAGGCTGCGATGTAAACCAAATCATCCAGTGATCACCGTTCTACATACAAATACATTTTTGTGGTCATTGATAAAAAAAAAAATGAGAAACAATTATTTTTTAAATGCTAAAACAAATCCTGTTTTGTAATAAACCAGATCTATTGCTAATGTCACTGAAATGCCATCATTAGTTGAATCTATTTTTTAATACTTAAATGTTTTTTTTCATTTTGTGGAGATTATAGATATTTTTTCGGGTAAACAACCATTTTAGTTATTTTGATGTTTATTCCTGGAATACCATACTGTTAAGAATAATAAGAACATTTTGAGGTTTCTTTTTTTAATTATTTCTAAATTGCAAGTAATAGACATTGTATATTGTATTTCATTTAATTCTACGATGGACATCTTCTTTCCATTTTCCAACGGGGCATGTTATGACTTGAGAAGTATATTATAGGTCAAAATGTTGGTATTTATATTTTGTTTTGAATCCTTATCAATTCTATTAAGATCACATAGATATTATTCTCATTGGTATTTCAATGGAAAAAAACAGTGGGTGTTTATTAATATAATATTTTGTTTTTGTTTTTTTTTTTCATTTGTTTTTTTTTTTTTGAAAAGTCAACCACCCCATTAAAGAAATATAATGGTTTTATTTTTCATTCAAATTTAGAAACTATTTAAGATGGGCTCTACTTGGCACAAAAATATTCTTTATTTATGAAAAATATTGTTGATATTAGTTTTGTTGTTGTCACCGATCTAGATAAAACAAACGACCAATAGAAACGCAAACAATAACAAAGATGACGGATCCCTCATTTCGCAGGTCTTAACTCATTTCTGGTATGAAGAGAAACAATCCCAACATTCCTGTTGGCTACTACCTTCTAATAAACAATTCAAGAAACAGCCACTAACTTCCTTGCCCCTGTCAAAATTACCTGAATTGTCACATGTCTATTACAAACTTTATATAACAGAAGATTGTTTCAGTACACCTTGCAAATGGACCCACGATATAACTGAAAAGTTTTGTGCTTATACTTGTAAAACGAAGTTCAGTTCGTCTTTACCTCCAGTTGTTTGAAGGAGGCCTCATGTCTTATTTACATTATTTGTGTTTGTTTACATATAGTAGTGTCCAACACATATTGTGTTGTGTTTTTGTTTTGTTTTGTTTGTCTTTGTCTTGTGTCTTGTGTATCCAATGTTGCCAGTTTCTCTAGATTGTCCATTATTGATTGCCCCTTCAGTTTTCTCCATCGCTTATTCAATGTATTATAAAAAGAGTAAGAACCAAAACATAAATGCTACATGTAATAATTGTAGCAGGGGGCAATCCTTTTGGTAAACAAACATTTTAAAGAAATTTGACTTAGTATTATTAAACTGATTTTTTTTACTTTCAGTGAATTTGCCAAAGAGAGAGAGAGAGTCGAAAACCGTCGTGCTTTCTTTAAATTACGTCGGCAGCAACAGATAGAACGGGAATTAGATGGTTACCTAGAATGGATATTAAAAGCAGGTATGACACAATTTAATGAAGACTGTTATCATTATTTAATTGATTGTCAAAGTTCTGTTTCAGGTGGACATGATATCAATTTTTTCGTAAGGGACTTTCAAACTGTAGTTTGTATCTTCCTGTGAAATATCATAGATGTGTTTTGTTCTCATTTAGTATGAGATGAAAATAGTCGACAAATCAATTTACTTGTACTGGATGCGGTTTTGTGTGTGTGTGTATCAAATAACTAACACTAATATCTCAACAATTGCACTTGATTGCTGAAAGATTAAAAAAAAATATAAATTCTTCAGAATATTCCAGAGTACAAACCTCTTGGGTGTTAAATTCCATCTTGAACAAGAAGCAGAAGATTGTCAGATGAAGATTTTTGTTCTTTTTTTAATCAGATTTAGAGTGTTTTCTTAAATTTGGAAAATACATTCTAAAAAAACAATTCATTTCCTGTTTTTTATGACTTCCTCGGTAGTGTAATATTTAGCGCTCCCCTGCTATAGATCGTGGGTCAAAGACTATAACATCATTGGTATTTGCTGCTTCTCTGCTGAGAACTTTAGCATTAAGGAGTAAAAACAAAGACAGGTTGGCACAGGGTCGGGGATAAAGACAGGTTGGTGCGGGGTCGGGGATAAAGACAGGTTGGCACGGGGTCGGGATAAAGACAGGTTGGCACAGGGTCGGGTATAAAGACAGGTTGGCACGGGGTCGGGGATAAAGACAGGTTGGCACGGGGTCGGGGATAAAGACAGGTTGGCACGGGGTCGGGGATAAAGACAGGTTGGCACAGGGTTGGGGATAAAGACAGGTTGGTGCGGGTTTGGGAATAATATGCCTGTGTGGAGTAGCATGTCTATCTGTTGAATGTATTTTACTCGTGAGTTTTCAGGGAATTTTCTCTTAAGGTCACTGACATCCACATCCCTTTCAGATTTACGTATTGCCAACAGAATTGGAGAGCAAATTGCAATTCTCCACAGTGCAATGTTTGCATACAATTTTTAATTATAATTATTTGTATTATTTATTTTACTTGTCGTAATCAAGTGAAGTTGTTCAGATGTACACAAGGGATACATAATTATTTACGTACATTAATTGGAGATGATAGAAAAAATAGATTCCAGTAAACAGACATACCTGGAAAATTTACGGGAAAATTGATTTAAGCTTTTACTGATTATTCGTGTGCTTGATGACCTGATTCATTGATCGAGGTGACATTTAATAATCGTTGGTTATTACTTCCCTTAGGGAGGAATGTCTCGGAAGGTGAGACATAGGTGTTGCTTTTCCCAGTAGTTATTGAAACTTCCGTCTTGCTTGCAATTGGATCAATGTCTTTAACACCACAAATTATACATATCTATACCAGTTATATTTAGAATAATGTTACATCCATTGATGCATGTCAGATGATTTGTGACTATTTGTCATGTCTACTGATCAAGTGAAATTTATGTCTTCAAAATGGTTAATTTTTTTTATGCATCTAGGTCAATTAAGCATTTTTTGTTTCTGCATCTAAGTCAATTAAACCTTTCATTCTAGCTCACATTGTAGATCAAGCTAACTCTGTTAGTAATATTTTATAATTATAGCACACACATCTAAGATCAATATGTGCATCTGCCGTTAGCCGATATTTAATTGAACATTTTTATATTTTCTCTGATTAGGTCGGTTGTACGCAAATTACATGCTGTAAATCTTTGATGTTTATATGACATAATGTAGTCAGCGTCCATGAATCACATAGTCAGTTGTTTTATTAAGCCCTTTGTGTTCTGAATGTTTGCACGAAAATTACTGTTAAAGACATGTATGCAGGGACACCGAAGGAAAATTATTATGTCCATATTTTTATTGAAAACAAGAAGTAAAACGGTATTGGATAACGATATAACCAATCAAAAAACATGCATTTGTGCTCAAATTCAGTTTTTCGCGTATTTTTATTTATCATGTTTCGTTGCCATGTTTGAGGCATTTTGGTTTTTGACAATTCAAATTTCAGCTGTAGCGGAATTTTCTTGTATTATTATTGTAACGGAAGTTTTGTGTGCTATGATATCACATAATACACAAATTCTAGACTTTCAGTACTGTCTAATCGTGGTATAAGCTTTGTGTCTGTCAAGAAACCACATGACATGATACAATGTATTTTAAGGTAGAAGCTTTGTACCTCTTATGAAAGCACATGTTCAGTTCACTATTTTAACTACTGTTGATATATTTTCATGAAAGAAGCTTGGTACATGTTATGAGATCAAATTGATGCAATATTTTGATTAGGTGTATTTATTATCAAATTGAAGTTTTGTATGTCTTTACTGTTGTATATACTCTAGATGTATTTTCATGAGGGAAGCTTTGTACATACAAGTTCACTCTTGTACAATATCTTGATTAGGTGTAATCTTGCAAATGATACTTTAGTACCTCGTAATGTTATTGTATGTTGGCCAGGACATTTGTAGGGAAAGTACCGGTTATTTTGGTACCGAAACCCTGAAATCAATAAAAATGTGAGAAAACAGTTTTTTGCTCTGAAAATCTAAATCTCAAAATCTGTCAAATTTACAAAATATTTCTATCTTTCTTTATGCTAACCTACTAGAAGAGGGTATGTTTTATCTGTAGTGAAAAATATTACTAGATGTGTAGTTATGTGTAGACTATATATTATCAACCCCTTGTAGATATGGTTGTAGATTGGTTAAATGATTACCTTGTATATAAAGAATCTAGAGAGGTCATATTTAGCATGCAATGTGACTCTTAAGGTTGTAATACAAAACTTATTTGTCATTTTCAACACTTACCATGCAGGAAGATACAGTATTTTTTCACAGGTGCTTGAGGTCAGGATTCTACATGAACCCCCCCCTTTAGCCCTGTTTACTAAATTTGCATAAATATCATGTTTTGTACTATAGATTCGCTCTATAGTCGAGTGGCACATTGATGGTAAACTTGCAAATTGACAGTGAGAATGTGGTATATTGGTATACATATGGCACAAATAAATGACAAATGTTAGAAAACATGATATTTATGCAAATTTAGTGGACAGGGCTAAGGAGGGCTCATGCAGAATCCTGTCCTCAAGCACCTGTGTATTTTCTGGGCCATATGTGTGTATGGCTATAGGAATTTATCTGATGTTCCTGTAGAAAGTAGAATGTTGATTTGCCAACAGTCGCCTTTTAGCAATAAATGGCAGGAACTTTTTTTTTTATTTGGTTGCAGTCAAAGAATTTACATAGCATTTTTTTAAATTTGTATATCAGACCCTTCATTTATTATCCGACCCTTCATTTATATCAGACCCTTCATTTATTATTCAACCTTTCATTTATATCCAACCCTGAACCCTTCATTTATATCCGACCCTTCATTTATACCCAACCCTTCAGTTATATCAGACCCTTCATTTATTATCCGACCCTTCATTTATATCCAACCCTTCATTTATATCAGACCCTTCATTTATATTCGACCTTTCATTTATTATCCGACCCTTCATTTATATCAGACCCTTCATTTATTATCAGACCCTTCATTTATATCTGACCCTTCATTTATTATCAGACCCTCCATTTATTAACTGACCCTTCATTTATATCAGACCCTCCAATTATTATCTGACCCTTCATTTATATCGACCCTTCATTTATATCCGACCATTCATTTATTATCCGACCTTTCATTTATTATCCGAACCTTCATTTATATCAGACCCTCCATTTATTATCAGACCATTTATATCCGACCCTTCATTTATATCCAACCCTTCCTTTGCAAATTCCATACTACAAGCAGCTGTCTCAGCAAAAATAACAAATGACTTCCCTTTATCATCTAATGACAGAATCCAAAAATAGCATGCTTTGTATTTAGGTCAACCATATTATATACAATTAGAAAATCAATATATTTCTTCTTTATAATATGTACTTGTAACATGAATACATTTTTTTTCCCGTTGATTTTTTAATGGTTTATATATCAGAAGAACTGAAATAATACACGCAGATACGAGATATTGCACACTTTAAATCTGGGCTGTAGTTTTAGTACTCTCAAAGAGTGGTACAATAATCAACGACCTAGATGTGATATATGCATGGCTTCATGTTACAAATCATTTATACCACGGTTTTACGAGTTAAATGGTTAAACAAAGCAGCGTTTAACTGTTTAACTCGGGAAAACAGTGGTATTAATATTACATAATTCTACTTTTCTTTCAGTGAGAAAAAATATATTAATATTAGAACATTCAAGATAAAAAAATATTATCACTCTAGTCTAGGAACAGACAGCTGGATTTGGTACGTTTTGGCTTGTGCCTCACCGTTTAACAGGTTCAACTGTCTGTCAAAGGGCAATATGCGACCATTCAACTGATAATGCATAATATAGCATTCTCCATTGGATTCGAACATCCATGATAACAAATTTGTTAGCAGTAACCCATTGAGAAGTTGTTATCATGCCATCTGTTTAGTGTTAGATAAAATATTAGTTTGCTGTTGACGACAGACTAACCCATGAAAATCAGTATGTCCCAAAAATTTTACTAGGGTTTTAAAATTCCCCCCCCCCATTTTACGCAATGTTTTTACAATAAAATGATGCTTTTTGGAATCTTCAGTTTATTCGTCAAGATCTTAATAAAAACAGAAATAAAATAATTAAAAATAGTTACATTACAAATGAGACTTTTTGAAATCTTTGAAGAAGAAACAATGGATTGCCTACCACTTCTCAAATTGTAGGTCAAGAAACAGAAAATCAACAATTTTTAAGAATGACGTCAGGAAATTGTTTTTTTATTCTATTTTTAACAATGTTTATTTGCATTGATTTAAGCCTTTTTTCAGAATGAAAGATGAAAAATATTTCAAATCTAACTACCCACTTAACAAAATTGTAGGTCAAGTTACCACCACGGTTACTGAAAACCAGTATTTCTTTTATAAGGCTTACAATATAAATAAGCCCCCCACCCCCCCCAAAAAAAGTTATTTTTATGAGTACAGTCAAACCTGTATTAAGAGGTCACTTTTGGGACAAAGAAAAGGTGGTGTTTTAATACAGGTGACTTCTTTAAAGAGGTTCAATTCATATGAAATTTTCTATCACAGTACAAGATAAAGGTGACCTTTTAGTATAGCTGACTGCTTAATAGAGATGACCACATGGGTAGGTTGGACTATAATAAGACCTTGACTTTAAATTCAAGTGACAAGGGGCAGAATTTAAAAAAAACCCAGAGACTTAATTTCTTAATTAGAAACTTATCTAAACTGACCCTCCTTAGCACCAACTTTTTGTTTGGTTTACACAGGCTAAATTAGCAAAGATTTCCTAGGTTTACACAGGCTAAATTAGCAAAGATTTCCTAGGTTTACACAGGCTAAATTAGCAAAGATTTCCTAGGTTTACACAGGCTAAATTAGCAAAGATTTCCAAGGTTTACACAGGCTAAATTAGCAAAGATTTCCTAGGTTTACACAGGCTAAATTAGCAAAGATTTCCTAGGTTTACACAGGCTAAATTAGCAAAGATTTCCTAGGTTTACACAGGCTAAATTAGCAAAGATTTCCAAGGTTTACACAGGCTAAATTAGCAAAGATTTCTTAGGTTTACACAGGCTAAATTAGCAAAGATTTCCTACATTGGGACTTTATTTAAAGTTTGATTTATACAGGATTCTGTATTTTGCCAGGTTTTGGTTTAGACATGTTAATTTAACAAAGATTTCCTACATTAGGACTTTATTTAAAGTTTGATTTATACAGGATTCTGTATTTTGCCAGGTTTTGGTTTAGACATGTTAATTTAACAAAGATTTCCTACATTGGGACTTTATTTAAAGTTTGATTTATACAGGATTCTGTATTTTGCCAGGTTTTGGTTTAGACATGTTAATTTAACAAAGATTTCCTACATTGGGACTTTATTTAAAGTTTGATTTATACAGTATTCTGTATTTTGCCAGGTTTTGGTTTAGACATGTTAATTTAACAAAGATTTCCTACATTGAGACTTTATTTAAAGTTTGATTTATACAGGATTCTGTATTTTGCCAGGTTTTGGTTTAGACATGTTAATTTAACAAAGATTTCCTACATTAGGACTTTATTTAAAGTTTGATTTATACAGGATTCTGTATTTTGCCAGGTTTTGGTTTAGACATGTTAATTTAACAAAGATTTCCTACATTGGGACTTTATTTAAAGTTTGATTTATACAGGATTCTGTATTTTGCCAGGTTTTGGTTTAGACAAGTTAATTTAACAAAGATTTCCTACATTAGGACTTTATTTAAAGTTTGATTTATACAGGATTCTGTATTTTGCCAGGTTTTGGTTTAGACACGTTAATTTAACAAAGATTTCCTACATTAGGACTTTATTTAAAGTTTGATTTATACAGGATTCTGTATTTTGCCAGGTTTTGGTTTAGACACGTTAATTTAACAAAGATTTCCTACATTGGGACTTTATT
The DNA here is from genome assembly GCA_963680875.1 of Bathymodiolus brooksi. Classification (NCBI taxonomy): domain Eukaryota; kingdom Metazoa; phylum Mollusca; class Bivalvia; order Mytilida; family Modiolidae; genus Bathymodiolus; species Bathymodiolus brooksi. The sequence continues at coordinate 29,334,008 of OY804588.1, read as the reverse complement.
TAAAGTTTGATTTATACAGGATTCTGTATTTTGTCAGGTTTTGGTTTAGACATGTTAATTTAACAAAGATTTCCTACATTGAGACTTTATTTAAAGTTTGATTTATACAGGATTCTGTATTTTGCCAGGTTTTGGTTTAGACATGTTAATTTAACAAAGATTTCCTACATTGGGACTTTATTTAAAGTTTGATTTATACAGGATTCTGTATTTTGCCAGGTTTTGGTTTAGACATGTTAATTTAACAAAGATTTCCTACATTGAGACTTTATTTAAAGTTTGATTTATACAGGATTCTGTATTTTGCCAGGTTTTGGTTTAGACATGTTAATTTAACAAAGATTTCCTACATTGAGACTTTATTTAAAGTTTGATTTATACAGGATTCTGTATTTTGCCAGGTTTTGGTTTAGACATGTTAATTTAACAAAGATTTCCTACATTGAGACTTTATTTAAAGTTTGATTTATACAGGATTCTGTATTTTGCCAGGTTTTGGTTTAGACATGTTAATTTAACAAAGATTTCCTACATTGGGACTTTATTTAAAGTTTGATTTATACAGGATTCTGTATTTTGCCAGGTTTTGGTTTAGACACGTTAATTTAACAAAGATTTCCTACATTGGGACTTTATTTCTAATTTGATCTGTACAGAATTCCATCTTATTAAGAGTTCTGATGTTTGTTTCACTGTATTAAATTTCAGATAATATATTTTTGTTTCTAAATAAAGAGGGTTAGAGTTATGGTGTTTAATGCCTCTTTCAACAATGAGTACCCTGAGAAAACCACCGACCTGCTGCAAGTCACTGACAAACTTTATCACATAATATTGTATCGAGTACACCTCGCATGAGCGGTGTTAGAACTCACAACAGTAGTGGTGATAGGCACTGATTGCATAGGTAGTTGTAAATCCAGCTACCATATGACTACGACCACGACAGCCCCCTCTAAATACAGTCTTGAGAATATATATACTTGTTTAATGAATCTATTGATCTGTAACTCATGCAGACAAAATGTCCAGAAAATACTGTTTTGCATAAATGTCCACTTTAATATTGTCCTTATTGTACCCCTGAGAACCAGCATGTTTATGAGTGGGGGATTATCTGAACTGACCTTTTTTCTATATAAGACCATTAAACTGTCAATCATTGTGAATTAACCAATCAGATTTTTAGAGTTAATCATGTTGAATCAGTCATTAATTTCTTTTGTTATATAGGTCATTGTAGCACGATTAGAAAATTCCAATATATCTTCATACAATTTATTCGTCAAAATCTTTTTAATAAAAAATGATTTTTTTTATATAGTTGTTTCATTTGAATGAAATTGCAAGATAAAATTCCAATATATGTTTATACACTTTATTCGTCAACATCTTTTTAATAAAAAATGATTATTTTTATATAGTTGTTTCATTTGAATGAAATTGCAAGATAGAATTTCAAGAAAATGAAGAAAATGTTGACAAGAAATCTACCAGATTAATTCCATTTCCTTAAAATTGAAGTAATTTGCCATTATTCATTGCAAATTATTATTACACAATACTCTGGGACATTTCAACCACCTGTTCCTGATATATGATCTTGATTAATATAAACCTTATACAATTAAAAGTCTGTATTCTGCAAAAAAAAGCCCAACTTTTTTCTGCATAATACATCTTCTTGAGTCACAAATCTTAAAATGTAGATTTCTAAGACTTATGTACATTTGTAACTACAGTCGCCTCTATTAAGCAGTCACCTGTATTTAAAGGTAACATTTTTCCTGTCCTGATATACGTCATTTCATATGAATTGAACCTCTTTTTAAGAGGTCACCTGTCTCAAAAGTCCATCTTTTCTTTGTCCCAAATGTGTCCTTACTATAGTAAGTTTTGTTGTCTACAAAGAGATGTATTTAGAAATCCACTTCCTGTTATTTCTGAATTATTAGTATTTAGCTGATTTTGGCTATCATGTTTAGACTACTTTGGTTAACTAGCTCCCTAAGACCTAAATAATTGCTTCTCCAATATTTTGACTATGAGCATACATAGCGTAGGTTACTCCACATTGTGTTGTGCACACTAAGATTAGGTATCAACATTTGTATTAGTATCTACAGACTTCTAACATATAAAATTGATTCCCATTTTCGTGGTGAGGTTTACTCAATGCTACTTAATAGAGAGTTAGGATTATGATGTTTTAAATGCCACTTTCAACAATATTTCAGTTATGTCTGGTGGTTAGTTGTATTGAAGGAGAAAACCAGAGTACCCTGAGAAAATCACTGACTTGCTACAAGTCACTGACAAACTTTTATCACATAATGTTGTATTGAGTAGCAACTTAATAGATATACTTTGTTAGCGGCTGAAGACAGGTCAGTGGTTTTGTCCTGGTACTTCGATTTCCTCCAGCAATAAAACTGACCACCACGTTCTATAAAGCTGACATTCAAAGTGGCAATAAACAGGCATAGACCAACCAACATAAATATGTTTTTTTCGATTTCCTGGTTCAGATTATTTTTAATCATTGCATGGTTGACTAGCTTTTAATGTAGGAATCTACTAGTGATACATTTAATATTTATTTATTTAACCTGTTAAAACATTTTGTCCATTAATTCAATATAATTTAATTTGATGTGAATACTGTAATATGATTTGCTGATTTGCCTGGAGCAACATTGGTTATACTTTATAATCTGGGTTGGTATTTTGATGTTGCCAACATATTCATTTGCCACAGACAAATTAAAATAGCCCCATGAGATAATTGTAATTAAAATCGAGGAATCATTAAATTTTGTTGTAAAAATTGAAATTTTTGAACACGTTATGGAAAAGTTTACGCTTTTCATAAACCACTTCACGGTTTATTAAGTGTAAGCTGCCCCAAACCAGGTTATATTGTATAACCTGTTGAAACTGTCAAATATTCCTTAATTAAATAGTTTTTTTGGACAGCTTATTGTCATTAAACAGATCTAATGGTGTCAGTTTACAAGGGGTTATAATAAAAACATCTACACATACTAATATTTTATTCCATTATAGCATTGTAATTCTATTTCTGTTGTAAAACTACAGTTAATAAGAACGAAAGTTAATATTGTATTCACAGTTGTGTATTATGGATCTGTTTTTTGTCAAAAGTACTAAGTGTTTATTCCATGAAGAAGTCACAGGTCACATGATTGGTATATTGTAGATGTCACATGTCACATGATTGGTATATTGTAGATGTCACATGTCACATGATAAGTGTTGTATCCCATCATATGACCACTTTATTAAATTTGAATGTCCACACTCAGTTCTTTTTATCTCCACAAAGACTATAATTTAACCTAGTTAAGGTGTATTTTAGACTGAAATATTGCTTCAAACATTGAGTTTGAACATTTTGTACAATATGCCTAATGGTAAAGTTAGAAATTAAACGTTATTTTGGCAGATCTCGTTAGATGTACATATTCCCTTCAGCTGCGGTCTTATGGTCTACTATGGATTTAAATGATCCTGACAGAAAATTTAAAGTACATATACTACGGTACCTTTGAATGGTTGCACTTTAAATCTATATATAACTCGATCGTTGAATTAGAATCATAAACCATGACTACATTACAGTTTGTAGATCATGTGACATAATTATAAGATTCGTTGATTGATTGGCTGTTTGATGGCTTGACGTCAAGTCGGCAGTATTTCAGCCATATTCATGATTAGAACGAGTTAATAAATAATAAATCAGGTCATAAGACAGAACTAGGATGAGACTACAGATGAAAGTATTGACTGATCGATATCAGTAAAACAGGGGAGATAATTAGTGTATTTACTGGTTGTAATATGAAAAGCAGGGGAGATAATTAATGATGGTCTGAAAATATATTTCTAGTAACGAGCCATCATCAACGACCATTTCTAACAAACTTGATGATTAGGGACTTGTCAAACTATTAATAGATTTAATTTATGATGTTATTCAGTCCTCACGATATTCGGACCAGTAAATTTTTCAGTTTTTATTTTGAACTATATAACCATAAATTCAAGACTTTGATTCGAACCAGTAAATTCAAATTTTCATTTCAAGGACTGGTTAATTATTTGAAATGATTTGTCAGCTAAATATCTTATCTCTAACAAATTAGGGTTTGATGTTCAAATGCTTATATACAAAATATTTAATATAGCCTGGTATCCTTTATGGATCCAGTTTTGTACCAGTAGACACATTGTACAGTCTTCGTACTAACCCACTTATCCAAAGCCTGGGACAAGTAAAACTGGATTCGGACAAGTGAAAAATATGAAAGAATTTGTTGGAATAAATAGAATTTTTTTCTAAATTTAGATTTCGGGCAAGTAGGTAAGACAAATAGAGACAAAGACTGATTGTATGGTTGTCACTTGCTTGAGACGAATATATATATGAATGCAATAGAAATTCTTTATCATTTTTACAAAATGAATACCACAAATAGCACGTTTGCATGATACACGAACGTACATCATAATAATCAGATTTTAGTATGAGAATAATCTGGTAGTAGGAGTAGATGTGATGTACATGTAGTTACCATGGAATTTGAATACTGGTAGTAATATTAGTAGTTTATATTGTTTGTATTTGTCATTTATGAAAAAGTGTAATAAGAATTAATATGTTTCTCTGTTATTTTAATTGTACATTTACACAAAATAATTTGCTTTTGTTTATGGCTATATATCTTGACTTTCAGCAAATTTTCAGCTATATTGTGACGACTTAAAAAGCAATACATGTGTTTCTGCCAATTCTATTAGTGCCTACCCTAAAATTTAATTGAAATGCCATTTTTTGGACAATCACTATTAAAACCATATCTTTGCAATTGTCCTGTATAACCGAGGTAAAAGATAAAAAAGTTTTGCCAACCTTCCACCTTATTTTTATTTCAACAATGTTTGCGGAAGCATGCATTTTTTTTATCTTCGCCTCAACCATATATTTTGTTGGAGGAAAACCTGGACTGTTATTACAGAGTGACTGGAGCTAGGCATGTACATGGAAGAACGTCGAATAAAATTGAAAATTATCTGTGCACTGAATATATTTGGCAGTGTACACTAAACACAGTTAAGAATGGATCTCAAACATAAAGACACATTTAATAAAAAGACAAGCATGTTGCATGATAATAAACCTATACCCCTTCCTAGAAGGTTGATAGCTCAACAAGCCTCGCTGTAATGAAAGTGATCAGTTCCTTCACAAGTTCAATTCTGACTATTGTTGCTGGCTATGACATGGATTGACTGCTAGTTGCTTCAAATCCAGCAACAAATATTTCATACATATCTAGAACGAGAACATGTTCAATAATATATGATTAATAAAACATAGAAATGAAGGAGGAAGAGAAAAACCAGGACAAACTTTTTGAGTCGCTGGAAAGTTAAGTTGAGACAAAGAAATTACTATTTTGACTCATTTACTACTACTCATTTTTCAAAATCTGCAAAAACGTTAGACCTGGGAACTCTTCACTATGCTCCATGTTAGACCTGGGAACTCTTCACTCTGCTCCACATTAGACCTGGGAACTCTTCACTCTGCTCCACGTTAGACCTGGGAACTCTTCACTATGCTCCATGTTAGACCTGGGTACTCTTCACTCTGCTCCACATTAGACCTGGGAACTCTTCACTCTGCTCCACATTAGACCTGGGAACTCTTCACTCTGCTCCATGTTAGACCTGGGAACTCTTCACTCTGCTCCACGTTAGACCTGGGTACTCTTCACTCTGCTCCACATTAGACCTGGGAACTCTTCACTCTGCTCCACGTTAGACCTGGGAACTCTTCACTCTGCTCTACGTTAGACCTGGGAACTCTTCACTCTGCTCCATGTTAGACCTGGGAACTCTTCACTCTGCTCCACGTTAGACCTGGGAACTCTTCACTCTGCTCCACGTTAGACCTGGGTACTCTTCACTCTGCTCCACATTAGACCTGGGAACTCTTCACTCTGCTCCACATTAGACCTGGGAACTCTTCACTCTGCTCCACGTTAGACCTGGGAACTCTTCACTCTGCTCCATGTTAGACCTGGGTACTCTTCACTCTGCTCCACATTAGACCTGGGAACTCTTCACTCTGCTCCACGTTAGACCTGGGAACTCTTCACTCTGCTCCACGTTAGACCTGGGAACTCTTCACTCTGCTCCACGTTAGACCTAGGAACTCTTCACTTTGCTCCATGTTAGACCTGGGAACTCTTCACTCTGCTCCATGTTAGACCTGGGAACTCTTCACTCTGCTCCATGTTAGACCTGGGAACTCTTCACTCTGCTCCACATTAGACCTGGGAACTCTTCACTCTGCTCCACATTAGACCTGGGAACTCTTCACTCTGCTCCACGTTAGACCTGGGAACTCTTCACTCTGCTCCACGTTAGACCTGGGAACTCTTCACTCTGCTCCACGTTAGACCTGGGAACTCTTCACTCTGCTCCATGTTAGACCTGGGAACTCTTCACTCTGCTCCACGTTAGACCTGGGAACTCTTCACTATGCTCCACGTTAGACCTGGGAACTCTTCACTCTGCTCCACGTTAGACCTGGGAACTCTTCACTCTGCTCCACTGTCAGGATATCTGTATTGTGACCTGACAGACGTTAGACCTGGGAACTCTTCACTATGCTCCACTGTCAGGATATCTGTATTGTGACCTGACAGACGTTAGACCTGGGAACTCTTCACTCTGCTCCACTGTCAGGATATCTGTATTGTGACCTGACAGACGTTAGACCTGGGAACTCTTCACTATGCTCCACTGTCAGGATATCTGTATTGTGACCTGACAGACGTTAGACCTGGGAACTCTTCACTATGCTCCACTGTCAGGATATCTGTATTGTGACCTGACAACTTCCACATCGAAATGGCACCTGACACGTACTCATGGTAGCTCTGAGTTAGGCCCTGGAAATTGTCACCTCTACTTTAAGTCTGGACTTTGAAAAAAATATATTGAGACACAAAAATATATATTAAGGTCAAGAAATATTCTATGAATTGAGGGTTAGGGTTATGATGCTCAACGCCGCTTTCAACAATATTTCAGTTATATCGTGGCGGTCCGTTTTTTTGCTGGAGGTTCCCGGAGTACCTCAGGTGAAAACCTTCTATGAATTGACTGAATGAACTTCAAACTACAAAGCAGAAGATAAAAATATCGTTATCCTAGTCTATACCTGTATTTTATGTTGTATTCATTGTAATTTTACTGTTTTAATTACCACTTTATTGATTTGTAATGAAACGAGATGCAAGCTGTACTGAAAATGTTCTTATCACTGACACATTAATACAGAGACATAGTCATTATATTGTCTGAAAATTGATATCGTCAGGTGTAAAATGAGGATGCTATTACTCCATTATATGACGGAAATATCGATTCCATTTTTCTCTTTATATTATTTTACTTTTACATGCATCTTAAGTGATCATGCAAGGGAATCCAATAAATTAATTGCTTAAGACAGGAGGTCACATAAGACAGGGAAAACATCAATAGGAAACAATTATGAAGTATTTGATAAATATTGATGAAAGGGACATTTTAGAATAGACAAAACGACATGAATGATATTAAAGAAAAATAAAATCCACATGTAAATGAATACAAAATTAAAGTAAAGGAGCATTGCTGTTCTACATTTCACATTCATGGTAGGGTTTCAATAATGAGCATAACTTGTACACTAATATGAGTGCAAAACGGCCACAAGCCTGAGAGGTTGTCAATACTTCTGTTGATAAATGGCCACAGGCCTGCCTTTGAGAGGTTCTCTATACTTCTGTTGATAAACGGCCACAAGCCTGCCTTTGAGAGGTTTTCTATACTTCTGTTGATAAACGGCCACAAGCCTCAGCCTTTGAGAGGCTCTCTATACTTCTGTTGATAAACGGCCACAAGCCTCAGCCTTTGAGAGGTTCTCTATACTTCTGTTGATAAACGGCCACAAGCCTCAGCCTTTGAGAGGTTCTCTATACTTCTGTTGATAAACGGCCACAATCCTCAGCCTTTGAGAGGTTCTCTATACTTCTGTTGATAAACGGCCACAAGCCTCAGACTTTGAGAGGTTCTCTATACTTCTGTTGATAAACGGCCACAAGCCTCAGCCTTTGAGAGGTTCTCTATACTTCTGTTGATAAACGGCCACAAGCCTGCCTTTGAGAGGTTTTCTATACTTCTGTTGATAAACGGCCACAAGCCTGCCCTTGAGAGGTTCTCTATACTTCTGTTGATAAACGGCCACAAGCCTGCCTTTGAGAGTTTCTCTATACTTCTGTTGATAAACGGCCACAATCCTCAGCCTTTGAGAGGTTCTCTATACTTCTGTTGATAAACGGCCACAATCCTCAGCCTTTGAGAGGTTCTCTATACTTCTGTTGATAAACGGCCACAAGCCTCAGCCTTTGAGAGGTTCTCTATACTTCTGTTGATAAATGGCCACAAGCCTGCCTTTGAGAGGTTCTCTATACTTCTGTTGATAAACGGCCACAATCCTCAGCCTTTGAGAGGTTCTCTATACTTCTGTTGATAAACGGCCACAAGCCTCAGCCTTTGAGAGGTTCTCTATACTTCTGTTGATAAATGGCCACAAGCCTCAGCCTTTGAGAGGTTCTCTATACTTCTGTTGATAAACGGTCACAAGCCTGCCTTTGAGAGGTTCTCTATACTTCTGTTGATAAACGGCCACAAGCCTGCCTTTGAGAGTTTCTCTATACTTCTGTTGATAAACGGCCACAAGCCTGCCTTTGAGAGGTTTTCTATACTTCTGTTGATAAACGGCCACAAGCCTGCCTTTGAGAGGTTTTCTATACTTCTGTTGATAAACGGCCACAAGCCTCGGCCTTTGAGAGGTTCTCTATACTTCTGTTGATAAATGGCCACAAGCCTCAGCCTTTGAGAGGTTCTCTATACTTCTGTTGATAAACGGTCACAAGCCTGCCTTTGAGAGGTTCTCTATACTTCTGTTGATAAACGGCCACAAGCCTCAGCCTTTGAGAGTTTCTCTATACTTCTGTTGATAAACGGTCACAAGCCTGCCTTTGAGAGGTTCTCTATACTTCTGTTGATAAATGGCCACAAGCCTGCCTTTGAGAGTTTCTCTATACTTCTGTTGATAAATGGCCACAAGCCTCAGCCTTTGAGAGTTTCTCTATACTTCTGTTGATAAACGGCCACAAGCCTCAGCCTTTGAGAGTTTCTCTATACTTCTGTTGATAAACGGCCACAAGCCTCAGCCTTTGAGAGGTTCTCTATACTTCTGTTGATAAACGGCCACAAGCCTGCCTTTGAGAGTTTCTCTATACTTCTGTTGATAAACGGCCACAAGCCTGCCCTTGAGAGGTTCTCTATACTTCTGTTGATAAACGGCCACAAGCCTGCCTTTGAGAGGTTCTCTATACTTCTGTTGATAAACGGCCACAAGCCTCAGCCTTTGAGAGGTTCTCTATACTTCTGTTGATAAACGGCCACAAGCCTGCCTTTGAGAGGTTCTCTATACTTCTGTTGATAAACGGCCACAAGCCTGCCTTTGAGAGGTTCTCTATGCTTCTGTTGATAAATGGCCACAAGCCTGCCTTTGAGAGGTTTTCTATACTTCTGTTGATAAATGGCCACAAGCCTGCCTTTGAGAGGTTCTCTATACTTCTGTTGATAAACGGCCACAAGCCTCAGCCTTTGAGAGGTTCTCTATACTTCTGTTGATAAATGGCCACAAGCCTGCCTTTGAGAGGTTCTCTATACTTCTGTTGATAAACGGCCACAAGCCTCAGCCTTTGAGAGTTTCTCTATACTTCTGTTGATAAACGACCACAAGCCTCAGCCTTTGAGAGGTTCTCTATACTTCTGTTGATAAATGGCCACAAGCCTCAGCCTTTGAGAGGTTCTCTATACTTCTGTTGATAAATGGCCACAAGCCTCAGCCTTTGAGAGGTTCTCTATACTTCTGTTGATAAACGGTCACAAGCCTGCCTTTGAGAGGTTCTCTATACTTCTGTTGATAAACGGCCACAAGCCTGCCTTTGAGAGTTTCTCTATACTTCTGTTGATAAACGGCCACAAGCCTGCCTTTGAGAGGTTTTCTATACTTCTGTTGATAAACGGCCACAAGCCTGCCTTTGAGAGGTTTTCTATACTTCTGTTGATAAATGGCCACAATCCTCAGCCTTTGAGAGTTTCTCTATACTTCTGTTGATAAACGGCCACAAGCCTGCCCTTGAGAGGTTCTCTATACTTCTGTTGATAAACGGCCACAAGCCTGCCTTTGAGAGTTTCTCTATACTTCTGTTGATAAACGGCCACAAGCCTGCCTTTGAGAGGTTCTCTATACTTCTGTTGATAAACGGCCACAAGCCTCAGCCTTTGAGAGGTTCTCTATACTTCTGTTGATAAACGGCCACAAGCCTGCCTTTGAGAGGTTCTCTATACTTCTGTTGATAAACGGCCACAAGCCTGCCTTTGAGAGGTTCTCTATGCTTCTGTTGATAAATGGCCACAAGCCTGCCTTTGAGAGGTTTTCTATACTTCTGTTGATAAATGGCCACAAGCCTGCCTTTGAGAGGTTCTCTATACTTCTGTTGATAAACGGCCACAAGCCTCAGCCTTTGAGAGGTTCTCTATACTTCTGTTGATAAACGGTCACAAGCCTGCCTTTGAGAGTTTCTCTATACTTCTGTTGATAAACGACCACAAGCCTCAGCCTTTGAGAGGTTCTCTATACTTCTGTTGATAAACGGCCACAAGCCTGCCTTTGAGAGGTTCTCTATACTTCTGTTGATAAACGGCCACAAGCCTGCCTTTGAGAGTTTCTCTATACTTCTGTTGATAAACGGCCACAAGCCTGCCTTTGAGAGGTTCTCTATACTTCTGTTGATAAACGGCCACAAGCCTCAGCCTTTGAGAGGTTCTCTATACTTCTGTTGATAAACGGCCACAAGCCTCAGCCTTTGAGAGGTTCTCTATACTTCTGTTGATGAACGGCCACATGCCTCAGCCTTTGAGAGGTTCTCTATACTTCTGTTGATAAACGGCCACAAGCCTCAGCCTTTGAGAGGTTCTCTATACTTCTGTTGATGAACGGCCACATGCCTCAGCCTTAGAGAGGTTCTCTATACTTCTGTTGATAAACGGCCACAAGCCTGCCTTTGAGAGGTTCTCTATACTTCTGTTGATAAACGGCCACAAGCCTGCCTTTGAGAGGTTCTCTATGCTTCTGTTGATAAATGGCCACAAGCCTGCCTTTGAGAGGTTTTCTATACTTCTGTTGATAAATGGCCACAAGCCTGCCTTTGAGAGGTTCTCTATACTTCTGTTGATAAACGGCCACAAGCCTCAGCCTTTGAGAGGTTCTCTATACTTCTGTTGATAAACGGTCACAAGCCTGCCTTTGAGAGTTTCTCTATACTTCTGTTGATAAACGACCACAAGCCTCAGCCTTTGAGAGGTTCTCTATACTTCTGTTGATAAACGGCCACAAGCCTGCCTTTGAGAGGTTCTCTATACTTCTGTTGATAAACGGCCACAAGCCAGCCTTTGAGAGTTTCTCTATACTTCTGTTGATAAACGGCCACAAGCCTGCCTTTGAGAGGTTCTCTATACTTCTGTTGATAAACGGCCACAAGCCTCAGCCTTTGAGAGGTTCTCTATACTTCTGTTGATAAACGGCCACAAGCCTCAGCCTTTGAGAGGTTTTCTATACTTCTGTTGATAAACGGCCACAAGCCTCAGCCTTTGAGAGGTTTTCTATACTTCTGTTGATAAACGGCCACAATCCTCAGCCTTTGAGAGGTTCTCTATACTTCTGTTGATAAACGGCCACAAGCCTCAGCCTTTGAAAGGTTCTCTATACTTCTGTTGATAAACGACCACAAGCCTCAGCCTTTGAGAGGCTCTCTATACTTCTGTTGATAAACGGCCACAATCCTCAGCCTTTGAGAGGTTCTCTATACTTCTGTTGATAGACGGCCACAAGCCTGCCTTTGAGAGGCTCTCTATACTTCTGTTGATAAACGGCCACAAGCCTGCCTTTGAGAGGTTCTCTATACTTCTGTTGATAAACGGCCACAAGCCTCAGCCTTTGAGAGGTTCTCTATACTTCTGTTGATAAACAGCCACAAGCCTCAGCCTTTGAGAGGTTCTCTATACTTCTGTTGATAAATGGCCACAAGCCTCAGCCTTTGAGAGGTTCTCTATACTTCTGTTGATAAACAGCCACAAGCCTCAGCCTTTGAGAGGCTCTCTATACTTCTGTTGATAAACGACCACAAACCTCAGCCTTTGAGAGGCTCTCTATACTTCTGTTGATAAATGGCCACAAGCTTGCCTTTGAGAGGTTCTCTATACTTCTGTTGATAAACGGCCACAATCCTCAGCCTTTGAGAGGTTTTCTATACTTCTGTTGATAAACGGCCACAAGCCTCAGCCTTTGAGAGGTTCTCTATACTTCTGTTGATAAACAGCCACAAGCCTCAGCCTTTGAGAGGTTCTCTATACTTCTGTTGATAAACGGCCACAAGCCTGCCTTTGAGAGGTTCTCTATACTTCTGTTGATAAACGGCCACAAGCCTCAGACTTTGAGAGGTTCTCTATACTTCTGTTGATAAACGGCCACAAGCCTGCCTTTGAGAGGTTCTCTATACTTCTGTTGATAAACGGCCACAAGCCTCAGCCTTTGAGAGGTTCTCTATACTTCTGTTGATAAACGGTCACAAGCCTGCCTTTGAGAGGTTCTCTATACTTCTGTTGATAAACGGCCACAAGCCTGCCTTTGAGAGGTTCTCTATACTTCTGTTGATAAACGGCCACAAGCCTCAGCCTTTGAGAGTTTCTCTATACTTCTGTTGATAAACGGCCACAAGCCTCAGCCTTTGAGAGGTTCTCTATACTTCTGTTGATAAACGGCCACAAGCCTGCCTTTGAGAGGTTCTCTATACTTCTGTTGATAAACGGCCACAAGCCTGCCTTTGAGAGTTTCTCTATACTTCTGTTGATAAACGACCACAAGCCTGCCTTTGAGAGGTTCTCTATACTTCTGTTGATAAACGACCACAAGTCTCAGCCTTTGATAGGTTCTCTATGCTTCTGTTGATAAACGGCCACAAGCCTCAGCCTTTGAGAGGTTCTCTATACTTCTGTTGATAAACGGCCACAAGCCTGTCTTTGAGAGGTTCTCTATACTTCTGTTGATAAACGGCCACAAGCCTGCCTTTGAGAGGTTCTGTATACTTCTGTTGATAAACGGCCACAAGCCTCAGCCTTTGAGAGGTTCTCTATACTTCTGTTGATAAACGGCCACAAGCCTCAGCCTTTGAGAGGTTCTGTATACTTCTGTTGATAAACAGCCACAAGCCTGCCTTTGAGAGGTTCTCTATACTTCTGTTGATAAATGGCCACAAGCCTGCCATTGAGAGGTTTTCTATACTTCTGTTGATAAACGGCCACAAGCCTGCCTTTGAGAGGTTCTCTATACTTCTGTTGAAAAACGGCCACAGGCCTCAGCCTTTGAGAGGTTCTCTATACTTCTGTTGATAAACGGCCACAAGCCTGCCTTTGAGAGGTTCTCTATACTTCTGTTGATAAACGGCCACAAGCCTCAGCCTTTGAGAGTTTCTCTATACTTCTGTTGATAAACGGTCACAAGCCTGCCTTTGAGAGGTTCTCTATACTTCTGTTGATGAACGGCCACATGCCTCAGCCTTAGAGAGGTTCTCTATACTTCTGTTGATAAACGGCCACAAGCCTGCCTTTGAGAGGTTCTCTATACTTCTGTTGATAAACGGCCACAAGCCTGCCTTTGAGAGGTTCTCTATGCTTCTGTTGATAAATGGCCACAAGCCTGCCTTTGAGAGGTTTTCTATACTTCTGTTGATAAATGGCCACAAGCCTGCCTTTGAGAGGTTCTCTATACTTCTGTTGATAAACGGCCACAAGCCTCAGCCTTTGAGAGGTTCTCTATACTTCTGTTGATAAACGGTCACAAGCCTGCCTTTGAGAGTTTCTCTATACTTCTGTTGATAAACGACCACAAGCCTCAGCCTTTGAGAGGTTCTCTATACTTCTGTTGATAAACGGCCACAAGCCTGCCTTTGAGAGGTTCTCTATACTTCTGTTGATAAACGGCCACAAGCCAGCCTTTGAGAGTTTCTCTATACTTCTGTTGATAAACGGCCACAAGCCTGCCTTTGAGAGGTTCTCTATACTTCTGTTGATAAACGGCCACAAGCCTCAGCCTTTGAGAGGTTCTCTATACTTCTGTTGATAAACGGCCACAAGCCTCAGCCTTTGAGAGGTTTTCTATACTTCTGTTGATAAACGGCCACAAGCCTCAGCCTTTGAGAGGTTTTCTATACTTCTGTTGATAAACGGCCACAATCCTCAGCCTTTGAGAGGTTCTCTATACTTCTGTTGATAAACGGCCACAAGCCTCAGCCTTTGAAAGGTTCTCTATACTTCTGTTGATAAACGACCACAAGCCTCAGCCTTTGAGAGGCTCTCTATACTTCTGTTGATAAACGGCCACAATCCTCAGCCTTTGAGAGGTTCTCTATACTTCTGTTGATAGACGGCCACAAGCCTGCCTTTGAGAGGCTCTCTATACTTCTGTTGATAAACGGCCACAAGCCTGCCTTTGAGAGGTTCTCTATACTTCTGTTGATAAACGGCCACAAGCCTCAGCCTTTGAGAGGTTCTCTATACTTCTGTTGATAAACAGCCACAAGCCTCAGCCTTTGAGAGGTTCTCTATACTTCTGTTGATAAATGGCCACAAGCCTCAGCCTTTGAGAGGTTCTCTATACTTCTGTTGATAAACAGCCACAAGCCTCAGCCTTTGAGAGGCTCTCTATACTTCTGTTGATAAACGACCACAAACCTCAGCCTTTGAGAGGCTCTCTATACTTCTGTTGATAAATGGCCACAAGCTTGCCTTTGAGAGGTTCTCTATACTTCTGTTGATAAACGGCCACAATCCTCAGCCTTTGAGAGGTTTTCTATACTTCTGTTGATAAACGGCCACAAGCCTCAGCCTTTGAGAGGTTCTCTATACTTCTGTTGATAAACAGCCACAAGCCTCAGCCTTTGAGAGGTTCTCTATACTTCTGTTGATAAACGGCCACAAGCCTGCCTTTGAGAGGTTCTCTATACTTCTGTTGATAAACGGCCACAAGCCTCAGACTTTGAGAGGTTCTCTATACTTCTGTTGATAAACGGCCACAAGCCTGCCTTTGAGAGGTTCTCTATACTTCTGTTGATAAACGGCCACAAGCCTCAGCCTTTGAGAGGTTCTCTATACTTCTGTTGATAAACGGTCACAAGCCTGCCTTTGAGAGGTTCTCTATACTTCTGTTGATAAACGGCCACAAGCCTGCCTTTGAGAGGTTCTCTATACTTCTGTTGATAAACGGCCACAAGCCTCAGCCTTTGAGAGTTTCTCTATACTTCTGTTGATAAACGGCCACAAGCCTCAGCCTTTGAGAGGTTCTCTATACTTCTGTTGATAAACGGCCACAAGCCTGCCTTTGAGAGGTTCTCTATACTTCTGTTGATAAACGGCCACAAGCCTGCCTTTGAGAGTTTCTCTATACTTCTGTTGATAAACGACCACAAGCCTGCCTTTGAGAGGTTCTCTATACTTCTGTTGATAAACGACCACAAGTCTCAGCCTTTGATAGGTTCTCTATGCTTCTGTTGATAAACGGCCACAAGCCTCAGCCTTTGAGAGGTTCTCTATACTTCTGTTGATAAACGGCCACAAGCCTGTCTTTGAGAGGTTCTCTATACTTCTGTTGATAAACGGCCACAAGCCTGCCTTTGAGAGGTTCTGTATACTTCTGTTGATAAACGGCCACAAGCCTCAGCCTTTGAGAGGTTCTCTATACTTCTGTTGATAAACGGCCACAAGCCTCAGCCTTTGAGAGGTTCTGTATACTTCTGTTGATAAACAGCCACAAGCCTGCCTTTGAGAGGTTCTCTATACTTCTGTTGATAAATGGCCACAAGCCTGCCATTGAGAGGTTTTCTATACTTCTGTTGATAAACGGCCACAAGCCTGCCTTTGAGAGGTTCTCTATACTTCTGTTGAAAAACGGCCACAGGCCTCAGCCTTTGAGAGGTTCTCTATACTTCTGTTGATAAACGGCCACAAGCCTGCCTTTGAGAGGTTCTCTATACTTCTGTTGATAAACGGCCACAAGCCTCAGCCTTTGAGAGGCTCTCTATACTTCTGTTGATAAATGGCCACAAGCCTGCCTTTGAGAGGTTCTCTATACTTCTGTTGATAAATGGCCACAAGCCTGCCTTTGAGAGGTTCTCTATACTTCTGTTGATAAACGGCCACAAGCCTGCCCTTGAGAGGTTCTCTATACTTCTGTTGATAAACGGCCACAATCCTCAGCCTTTGAGAGGTTTTCTATACTTCTGTTGATAAACGGCCACAAGCCTCAGCCTTTGAGAGGTTCTCTATACTTCTGTTGATAAACAGCCACAAGCCTCAGCCTTTGAGAGGTTCTCTATACTTCTGTTGATAAACGGCCACAAGCCTCAGCCTTTGAGAGGTTCTCTATACTTCTGTTGATAAACGGCCACAATCCTCAGCCTTTGAGAGGTTCTCTATACTTCTGTTGATAAATGGCCACAAGCCTCAGCCTTTGAGAGGTTCTCTATACTTCTGTTGATAAACGGCCACAAGCCTGCCTTTGAGAGTTTCTCTATACTTCTGTTGATAAACGGCCACAAGCCTCAGCCTTTGAGAGGTTCTCTATACTTCTGTTGATAAACGGTCACAAGCCTGCCTTTGAGAGGTTCTCTATACTTCTGTTGATAAATGGCCACAAGCCTGCCTTTGAGAGGTTCTCTATACTTCTGTTGATAAACGGCCACAAGCCTCAGCCTTTGAGAGTTTCTCTATACTTCTGTTGATAAACGGCCACAAGCTTCCGCCTTTGAGAGGTTCTCTATACTTCTGTTGATAAACGGCCACAGGCCTCAGCCTTTGAGAGTTTCTCTATACTTCTGTTGATTAACGGCCACAAGCCTGCCTTTGAGAGGTTCTCTATACTTCTGTTGATAAACGGCCACAAGCCTGCCTTTGAGAGGTTCTCTATTCTTCTGTTGATAAACGCTACGTCTGGGCATCTTTGTCGTTTTCATTTTCGATGGTGAATAGAATTTTATTTCTCAGATGTTGGGTTATCAACAAGAAAACAAAATACGAGTCAAGTTATCGTACAAATACTGTCATCACAATGCCTGACGTTTCATTACGGAGATTACAAATACAACAAAAACAACCACAGGGCTCAATCCCATCAGCTCAATAGTAAGAAATCTAGTTTAATATAGTATGAAGTGGCCTGTAATTGATTGAGACACATAAATCTTGTATTTATTGAATCATTAATATAATAATGTCCATAAAACTATTAAAGATATTACTTTACTTGAGGTATTTGGTTTCCCTGGGAAAGTAATTTGTTATACAGATGTTGTCCCTTGTTTAATAAGTTCTAGTAATTTCATTAGGGTCTACAGTTACATATCAATTGTCATATGTATGTAACATATATACAGGATATATACAAGTTTTTATTATATCAGAGGCCAAAAGTCCATCTTAATTTAATTCTTTATTTGTTTAACGAGGATTGCCAACAGTCAATGGCTATGAGCGGTTTTCCTCTTGTCCATCTTGTACAGTGTTGTTCCAAAAGTTGGTCATGTACAGTGTGTTATGCCAAAAGTTGGTCATGTACAGTGTTATGCCAAAAGTTGGTCATGTACAGTGTTATGCCTAAAGTCGGTCATGTACAGTGTTGTGCCAAAAGTCAGTCATTAACAGTGTTGTGCAAAAGTCGGTCATGTACAGTGTTGTACCAAATGTCTGTCATGTACAATGTTGTGCCAAAAGTCAGTTATTAACAGTGTTGTGCTAAAAGTCGGTCATGTACAGAGTTGTGCCAAATGTCTGTCATGTACAATGTTGTGCCAAAAGTCGGTCATGTACAGTGTTGTGCCAAAAGTCAGTTATTAACAGTGTTGTGCTAAAAGTCGGTCATGTACAGTGTTGTGCCAAATGTCTGTCATATACAGTGTTATCCCAAAAGTCGGTCATGTACAGTGTTGTGCCAAAAGTCAGTCATTAACAGTGTTGTGCAAAAGTCAGTCATGTACAGTGTTGTGCCAAATGTCTGTCATGTACAGTGTTGTGCCAAAAGTCGGTCATGTACAGTGATGTGCCAAAAATTAGTCATGTACAGTGTTGTGCCAAAAGTTGGTCAAGTTTACAAAATTATATATGCAATAGTTCCCCTCATAAGGCCACTCCTTCTGCAATGAAAAAGTGGCTTTATGAATGGGATGGCCTCTCATGAAAGGGACATTTTAGTGATATAGTACTATTTCAATGCTTCTGAAATCTGGCCTGATAAGAAGGATGGGCTTTGGTGGGAAGAGCATTTAGAGAGAGGAACTACTCCATTCATATAGACAATAAATTTGTGAGTTGTGTTTTACCACTTGTGACCATGTGTATTTGAAGCAACACCCATAACCCATTTAAACCAACCATGATCTCATGTAGAAGAAAAGTTAGCTTGTTCCAACCTAGTAAAGGGAGATAATCCCTCTATCTATACCAATAATATTCTGATCAATTTTGCCAAATACAGCCAAATCTGTCTTATGTGACCTTCAATTGGAACAACTGAAATAAGGTCACATAAGGCAGGTGGCCACTAAATACAGGTTATATTAGAATAAAATGTAGGGTGTACTGTAGGAAATTAAAATTAAGTCATATGATGAAATTTGTTGCTTAACAGAGGTGGTCACTAAAGCAGGGTTGACTATAAATGATCAAAATAAGTCATTTTTTTCCCTCTTTATTTTACAGAGGAGGTTATGCTCAATGAAGAGAGAACAACAGATGAAGATAAAATAAAAATTATGGAAGGTACAACTCTCAGTTCTTATGAAAAGAAAGTTTAAACAGTGATCCAGGTCAACATTTCTACTGATATCACCTCTCACCTAAAGAAAGTTTAAACAGTGATCATGGTCAACATTTCTACTGATATCACCTCTCACCTAAAGAAAGTTTAAACAGTGATCATGGTCAACATTTCTACTGATATCACCTCTCACCTAAAGAAAGTTTAAACAGTGATCATGGTCAACATTTCTACTGATATCACCTCTCACCTAAAGAAAGTTTAAACAGTGATCATGGTCAACATTTCTACTGATATCACCTCTCATCTAAAGAAAGTTTAAACAGTGATCATGGTCAACATTTCTACTGATATCACCTCTCACCTAAAGAAAGTTTAAACAGTGATCATGGTCAACATTTCTACTGATATCACCTCTCATCTAAAGAAAGTTTAAACAGTGATCATGGTCAACATTTCTACTGATATCACCTCTCACCTAAAGAAAGTTTAAACAGTGATCATGGTCAACATTTCTACTGATATCACCTCTCATCTAAAGAAAGTTTAAACAGTGATCATGGTCAACATTTCTACTGATATCACCTCTCACCTAAAGAAAGTTTAAACAGTGATCATGGTCAACATTTCTACTGATATCACCAAAATGAACAATCACCTCTCATCTCAGCTCACTGAACACAAAACAATACCACAACATATTACATTGGAAATCCAGAAAAGAAAGTTTAAACAGTGATCATGGTCAACATTTCTACTGATATCACCTCTCACCTAAAGAAAGTTTAAACAGTGATCATGGTCAACATTTCTACTGATATCACCAAAATGAACAATCACCTCTCATCTCAGCTCACTGAACACAAAACAATACCACAACATATTACATTGGAAATCCAGAAAAGAAACTTTAAACAGTGATCATGGTCAACATTTCTACTGATATCACCAAAATGAACAATCACCTCTCATCTCAGCTCACTGAACACAAAACAATACCACAACATATTACATAGGAAATCCAGGTCTTGGCTTGGGACAGTCACAAAAATGTACAAAGACTACCCACAGATTGTTGTTTCAGTGAGCTAGCACTATACTAATCCAACTAAGCATGTTGGTTTAGTTACAAAGCAGACATTATTATCGACACATTAAATTTAACTTGTTCTCGTCATGATAAAAATTCCTCATTTGTTGTTAAACAACATCACACACACTCACTCACTCCCTTATTTACAAAACTTTTTTTTTTAATGTGATACTATTCTTTAACTCAAATAATGGCTTCCATAGATAATATATTTGTTAAATAAACCCAATATTTCAGCGAGGCGACGAGCAGCAGCAAAAAAAGTGAGACAATTAAAAGAAGGAACAGATAACAGCGATGAAAATAATGATGATAATGATGATGATTTATTGGCCGACATGAATATACGTAAGTATAAAATTATCTGGATTTTGGTCGTAATGATATAATAATAAATGACAATTTTACTTTACAACATTACAAACCACTCCTTGAACAGACATCAAATCTCCATGCATTCAGGGGCCGTCGTGGCCATCATCGTAGTCTAGTTGGGTTTTAGTTGTAATGATGTAATAATAAATGACAATTTTACTTTACAACATTACAAACCACTCCTTGGACAGACATCAAATCTCCATGCATTCAGGGGCCGTCGTGGCCATCATCATAGTCTAGTTGGGTTTTAGTTGTAATGATATAATAATAAATGACAATTTTACTTTACAACATTACAAACCACTCCTTGGACAGACATCAAATCTCCATACATAGAGGAGCTGTTGTGGCCGTGATCGTATGGTAGTTGCATTTACAACTGCCTATGTAATCAGTGCCTAACACCACTGATATTGTGAGTTTAAATCTCGCTCATGGCGAGGTGTACTCGATACAACATTATGTGATAAAGTTTGTCAGTGACTTGCGACAGTTCAGTTGTTTTCACCAGGTACTCAAGATTCCTCCACCAATAAAACTGACCGCTACGATCAGGGATTTCAATAAGGGCCGGCGATATGTCACCGCTTCAAACGAGTGAAATCGTCGGTTCGACTGTTAGAAACTAAAATATTTTTTCATTTAATAAAAGAAATATACAATATTTATTCACTCTTTCATCTTAAAGATTTTTTAAATCCACAATTATACAGAAAACAATGCATTTCAGGATTGATAGCAATGCAGTTGTCAGGGGTTATCTAATACTAGGGGAATGAAACGAATTTATCCGAATTTATCATTGATCGGCGTCAATTCTACGCTTAACTTATTATCATTTGATGTTCGATTAAACGTTTAAATGATAGAGATATTTCAATTGAAAAATCTAGAGACACATCGAAAAGATAATTATGTTATCAATGGATAACTCATGAGATACGCAAATGGAAAAGTTTGAACTCCCAATATCAAGTAATTAACGCTTTTATTATTATTTTATTTTATGTATTTACATATATAAGTTATAACCTATATGACCAATTGGGATATCTAGACCCTTTCACAACAACTGCTAGCTGTTATTTTCCAGTGGACTGGATGAAGGGGAAAGACACGCTTTCCCACTGAATGATGTCAGGAACAATCAAACAAAAATGAACTTTTCTACTCCATTCTCGCCAGAAAATAAAAGCTCCACGGTCATCTTGAAATGATCTTATTGCTTGCTAAAAAAAAATTAAAAAATCATTTCTATGAAACCTTCTTTTTCATGCACTTGTAAACTACCTTAAAATGCCTCAGAATGCACCATTTTGAATGTAAGTGAACAAAAAAATTCCTGGGATGCAAACCCCCCGTACCACCCCCCCTTTTTTATCATGTAGCCACTTCAAATTTCAATTCAGCCTGTTCAATGCAATCTTATTGAATACCCTGTACGATATAACTGAAATATTATTGCAAGTGGAATTAGACACCACAATCCTAAACCAATACATAGAAATGACAAAGACAGAAGTTGGAAGCACCTTGATGTTTTTAGGCATGTATAGAAAGCATTGGTTTATAAGTTTTCTCTTTGAAAAAAACAAAAGGTACAAACTTTGTTTGTTAGAAAAGTTTGAAGAAGATGCCAAATGGGTAATCAGAAGCCGTATATCGATTGATTTGATTTTTGGTGTTTAATGCCACTTTCAGCAATATTTCAGCTATATCATGGCGACCAGTTTTAGTGGTGGAAGAAGCCAGAGTACCCGGAGAGAACCACCGACCATGGGCAAGCAACTGGTAAACTTTATCACTTGCGGCTACGAGTCGAGTGCATCCTATTTTGTAATTTACAAAGCCGGGCGTGAACCCACGCCATATTGGTGATAGGCTTGTATGAGTTATTAGGTAATCCAACTACCTAACTCATTGAGCCACCTGGGCCCTGCCGTATAACGAATAAGGGCAGACAGCACAATGGCCAAAAGAAAAAGGACGATTTACAAAACTTTACACAGAAAACTAAAGATCGAGCAACATGAACCCCATTAAAAAATCGGGGGTGAACTATGGAAAAGTACAGCTTGAAAAAGACAAAATATTATATTTCATGTGTAAAATATTTTGTATATCATAAACTAATGATGGCCATAGGAATGTTTAATTTGCTTTCAAGAAACAATTTTAATTAAAATATGTGTTTTGTGTTTTTCCAATGTAATTTGTCTTATTTGTTGAAATATTAAGTTTGTCATGGAATGCTACCATCATTAATGTAATTTTCATTTTGATTTTTAACACTAAGATTAATATACAATATAATTTTACTTTTGATTTCAGGTAACTCCTATGGTAGAAACTTTAATGTAATTTTACTTTTGATTTCAGGTAACTCTTATGGTAGAAACTTTAATGTAATTTTACTTTTGATTTCAGGTAACTCTTATGGTAGAAACTTTAATGTAATTTTACTTTTGATTTCAGGTAACTCCTATGGTAGAAACTTTAATGTAATTTTACTTTTGATTTCAGGTAACTCCTATGGTAGAAACTTTAATGTAATTTTACTTTTGATTTCAGGTAACTCCTATGGTAGAAACTTTAATGTAATTTTACTTTTGATTTCTGGTAACTCTAATGGTAGAAACTTTAATGTAATTTTACTTTTGATTTCAGGTAACTCCTATGGTAGAAACTTTAATGTAATTTTACTTTTGATTTCAGGTAACACTTATGGTAGAAACTTTAATGTAATTTTACTTTTGATTTCTGGTAACTCTAATGGTAGAAACTTTAATGTAATTTTACTTTTGATTTCAGGTAACTCCTATGGTAGAAACTTTAATGTAATTTTACTTTTGATTTCAGGTAACTCTTATGGTAGAAACTTTAATGTAATTTTACTTTTGATTTCAGGTAACTCTTATGGTAGAAACTTTAATGTAATTTTACTTTTGATTTCAGGTAACTCCTATGGTAGAAACTTTAATGTAATTTTACTTTTTGATTTCAGGTAACTCCTATGGTAGAAACTTTCATTCAGGTCAATGTTCATCATTTTGGCAGGCGGAAAAAAAGTTTAAGTAAGTATATTGATCATCTATATAGGGTTAAGCAGGCTGCCATGATCGTACGGTAGTTGGATTTACAACTATCTATGCAATCAGTGCCGATCATAACTAACGTTGTGAGTTCGAATTGAACTCTGGCGATATATACTGAATACAACATTATGTGATGAAAGTTAGTCAGTGACTTCCGACAGGTCAGTGTTTTCTCTGGGTACTCCGCCTTGTTTTCTTTAACTGGAGATGGGTGCATCTGTGTCTTTCATTTTTTCATTATATTGATATAAGCCCTAACTTCCCTATATAGGGTTAAGGTTAAGGTTGTTTGGTTATGTATGATTATTGCCACTTTTTAACACTATTAACACGATATTTAGACAGCATCGGTAGTGTTTTATCTTTAGCCTAAGGTGTGGTAGATTGTGGGTTCAAGGGTCAAATCAAAGAATATGAATTTTATATTTGTTGCTTCTTCTCTTAAGAAAGAGCAAAGACTGGGCCACCCTAGGACAAAAGCCCCCCTAGGACATAAACCCCCAGACAAAAGCCCCCTGACAAAAAGCCCCCCATAATGAAATAATCATACAATCTTGTTACATTTTTTATATAGATGGTGATATTAAAGATATCTTAAAGATCAAAACTCATCCCTAATAATGTGTCCAGGTGGCGTGTCTATATATGGACTTACTTCAGTGATCTAGTCTTATAAAACTCCTACTCAAAGTCTTTGTCTAATACAACACCATCATCTAAATCTAACTTGTTCTTTACATGATATAGCTGCAAAAATGTCCACACTTAGCATCAATAATTTTACAAGTTGGGATGTCTCTAATTCAAAATCTTTTTATTAGTTTGTATAAAGCAAAAATCATGAAATCTGGTGATCCAACAAACATCAGTGAATCAACTATGCTGTAAGACAAAGACAATTCTTTGGTAATTTGTTTTTCTCTTTATTACAGGGTTTATATTCGACGCCTTATAAAAAGTCAGTTTTTCTATTGGTTCGTCATAGTTTTAGTTTTTCTAAACACATTCTGTGTAGCTTCAGAACATTATGGACAACCTGAATGGCATACAGAATTTTTATGTAAGTATTATATAGATATCAAATGTTATTAAAAACATTCAGTAAAAAGTGGTAATGCTGCAATTAAGGTGGTACCATACACTTCAGGTACAATTTGATCTGCTCGTTTAATTTTCTTATTTTTTTGGCAGTGTGTTTGAATATATCCACTCTAATAAATATCAAAATTTTAACAAATTCCAACCAACAGACTCGGAGCTATCAATTCACTAGCCACATAGCAGCTTTTCTCTCTGTGGTTTTGATCACCGAGATGCTTGAAATCTGCATACAAACATCATATGATCAAAACGTTCAACTGATTTTAAAGAGTTATCTCCCTGTAGTGTTAGGTACCACCTTAACAGGTTTTTTGAGGTTTTTTTGTGGGGAGCGGGGGTGGGTGTTAGCTTATTTGATGTGTATTAAAAGACTGTTATAACAAGACTAATAGATATGTATCTCTCCTCCACTTTCTTGGTGTGATATTATGTCTTTGCCCTGTTCAACCATCACAACAAACAATTTGTACACACATATTCTTCCTACATTGTACAACATAATTCTTTAAGACTTTGCATGCTTGCTTATGACCATATGGAGATTTGCATATCATTATATCATTGTGATTATGGACCATTTTTGAAAGAGTTATTGCCCAGTTTGACTTAGAATATTTGATCAAAATGGGGGAAAAGAGGTGGGAGTGAGACATATATTTTTGTCAAAAACAACCTTTAATTTTGTGTTGGATTACTGTCACATATTGAAGTTACAAGATCAAAAATGATAGTAACTATTTCACTATTGACATTGTTATTTTTACCTAAGTCAAAATCCTGATATTTCTGAGGAGTCTTTGTACTAATTGATGTTTTTTTTATTTTTACAGATGTTATGGAATTTGTTTTTCTTTGCCTATTTTTATTTGAGATGGTTGTTAAGATGTATGGTCTCGGTGTGAGAATGTATTTCCAATCTTCTTTCAATATATTTGATTGTTTGGTAAGTGTTACCGTACCTATTTTTATGCCCTTGCCTCTAGGTGTTGCGGGGCAGATATTTTACCCATGAACATACATCTTGCATTTGATTTCTACTAAAAACTGAAGTTCCCCTTAAGCAAATCATTTTAAAGTTTATGCACAAAGTCATGGACCATAAAAGGAAGGAAAATTTAATTTTGGAGTGAAATTTTTTTTAAACCAAACACCCTTAGAATCATTTTGTTTGGTTGGAATAGACAGGTATTTAAATTAGAAATGATAAATTTCAGAACATTTTTGACTACAAGTAAACATTTACTGAAAACATGACACTTCAGTATAATAAATGTTCAACAATATTTTTTCTTTTACTTTATCCAACATCATACCTTTAGTTTACCAAGGTAAAATCTATATAGAGATCACATTCTGGTGTCCATGACAGGTCGGTGGTTTTCTCCGAGTACTCCGGTTGCCTCCATCAATAAAAATTGACCGCCACGATATAGCTGAAATATTGTTGAAAGAGGTGTTGAACACCATAACCCTAAGCCTAAACCTTTTGATAATTGGATCTCCAACGGCAATACAGATATAAACAAATGTATAGGTATATAGAATTTCAATGTATTCCTTTTCTTTTGTTGTATAACAGGTTATAGTTGGCAGTATTTTTGAAGTTGTATGGTCAGAATACAAGGATGGTGCCTCCTTTGGTATCAGTACTCTCCGTGCTTTGCGATTACTTAGAATATTTAAAGTTACAAGGTGAGTAGATATTTTCTTTTCTAATATCTATGCGGTGAATGATGACTGGTAATTTCTCTCATCTTGTAAAGTTTGTATATTCAATTGAACAGGTGTAATTTTACTTTACAGAATGGGTAAATTTACTTCACTTAATGAAGAGAAAGTTTAAACGATGATGGTCAACAATTCCACCAATACCAACAAAATGAACAATTGCCTCTCACCTCAAACCATTGAACACAAAAAATACCAGAACATAAGGCGTTGGAAATTTTTTCAGGTCCTGTAATATTGAACACAAACCTTCAAAATAAAAAATAAACATTTTGAACCTCATTATTTTGAATAAGCTACTCAGTTGTATGTGGTCTGTTGTTAATTTTTTAGCTCACCTTGCCAAAGGCAAGGTGAGCTTTTGCCATAATTTGGCGTCCGTCATCTATCGTCTGTCGTCTGTCATCGTCATCAGCATCTATGGAAGGTCCTCTATAAAGATTGCACATTTTGTCCTGATCTGTTAACAAACATGGCTGTCACAGACAAGTCTTGTTTCTGATTGGTTGATTGAAAAAAATCTTCTCCTCTGAAACCGCTTGGCTAAATGAACCGAAACTTGATAGAAAACATCTATGGAACTGGTCCTCTATAAAGATTGCACATTTCGTCCCGATCCGTTAACAAAATGGCCTCCACAGGCAGTACTAGTTTCTGATTGGTCGATTTAAACAATTTCTTCTTCTCAGAAACCGCTTGGCTAAATAAAGCGAAACTTGGTAGGAATCATCTGTGGCAGGTCCTCTCTAAAGATTACTCGTTTTGTCCTGATCCGTTAACGACCATGGCCACCACAGGCAATTCTTGTTTCAGATCGCAGTCTGTGAAATAAGGCGGTAGTCCGAAGCCCGATGCGTGTAAAATTGTACACGGGCATATAAAATGGGTAGTTCCACAAGCCCAACGGCCCTGTGAAAAAAAGTCATATACTAGTTTCAAAAGTTGATTTCATAAGATATTGTGTGTAGATATTTAGTTTATTGTTCTCTGTTTTCAGTTGCTGCCGAGTCAATGCAAAAAATGGGTAGGCAAACAAGTTCTTTTAAGATTTTCCGATGTTCGAAATAGATTTAGGTGTGTCAGTTTTTTGCAATTTGATTGGTTGATATTTTTACCATCATGTAGGTTTTAAAAAAGGACGAGTTGCTTTGTGAAGGTTGACTTCGATTTCTCGTTGGTCAAAAGTGAAGTTCAAGTAGCCTTGTAATTTAGAAGAGTCACCCTATGTTGCCCACATATTTTTGCCACGTGCCATTTATGAAAATGTGGACATCGTGTTTATTGAAATCTATGGTATTCATTAAGTATTTTGAAAGTGACTTTCTTGAAAAGTAATCCATTTCGGTTTAAAGAAACTTTTAATTTCGTTCAGTATCAAATAAAAATGGCACCACGAGAAAGGGGACACAATCAGGCACTGTGCTATGGGAAATGTTGATCGAAGCTACTTTTAACCAAACCAACTTTTGATTTATTTTTTCTCAATCCTGTGACATAAAATCTGAGTTCTCATATATAATATGTTCATATTTACGAAGGTTGGTCATTCAAAATTCGTTGAAATGCACAGGGACACTTCAGATTTTTATTGATCCGCTTCCAAATCTGATCGGTATTTTTTATTTAAAATTGCGATCTATTTATAGAACTGTTTATATGTTGACAGATCGGTGTCAACGTTAATACCTCTGAAGTTAAAAAATAGACTTTTGAACTACAGTAGTTTTGTTCCATTGCACTCTGATTTGAGGTCTGACAAATAATAATAACAGCCTTTACTTGCTTCAGTTTATGACTGTCAGTGTCAATATACGTTCGTGCTATATTTGCATTCCCTAGCTATCTATATATAGTTGGACCGTTGAGCAAATTGGCATATATATATTTCTTCTGCTGAAGGCTACACAAATAATATGACTTTTTACATTTTGTGTGGTATTAATTCAAAGCATAGTGATATTTAAAAAAAAAAATATTAAAAAGTATCACCAAATTATATGTCACACGCAATGATGACACCATAAGTTTTTGCTATAAGAGTCTTATAACAATATTGGTTGTGATGATGATGATGAGGAGGAGGAGGAGGAGGTGGACAGTGATAATGATATGGAATATACTGAGGATGCTATTGACAATATGATTTTAGAATTTTCAATAGATTAATATAAACATGGGTCCAAAATAAAGTGTCTTTTTGATTTTTTTACTTGCATTCTGGTCTTCCCTAATGCATAATTGACATGTCCACATAATATTTGGTACATCATCATGTTTTGAGTTTTGGTGGTTTGAATTAATGGTCATTAATGTAGGTTTTAAATTCGGGCTTGTAAAATTGATGGTAGGCCTGTATATATTTGAACACTGGGCCTGTAAGGTAAAAAGTTAAGCGTGAAGACGGAGATTGGTTGATTTCTAAAAAATCTTCTCCTCTGAAACTGTTTTGCCAAATGAACCAAAACTTGGTAGGAAGCATCTATGGAAGGTTCTCTATAGAGATTGCTAATTTCGTCCTGATCAGTTAACAAACATGGCCACCATAGACAATTCTTGTTTCTGGTTATTTCAAAAAAAAATCTTTTACTCTGAAACCGCTTGGCCAAATGAACCGAAATTTGGTAGGAAGCACCTATGGAAGGTTCTGTATAAAGTTTCCTCAAAACAGAATGAAAGGTGAGTGACACAAGCTCAGCCCCCTGAGCCTCTAGTTTTTATATATTTCATAATTTCAGATACTGGGCTTCGTTACAAAACCTTTGTCGTCTCTCAGCTCAATTGTATGTGATCTGTTGTTAATTTTTATAATATATTTTATCATTTCAGATACTGGGCTTCATTACGGAACCTGGTGGTCTCTCTGCTCAGTAGTATGCGGTCCATTGTCAGCTTGCTGTTTTTGTTGTTTCTTTTTATACTTATATTTGCCCTTCTTGGTATGCAGCTATTTGGTGGAGAGTAAGTATATTTGGCCATTGTCAAATGTAAAATTGAAGCCATTTCAATGAACAACTGATGAAAAGAAAGTTTAAACTGCGATGGTCAATAGTATCAACAAAACAAATGACTACCTCTCACCTCAAACCATTGAACACAAAAAAAACAATGACATGACATTTAAAATCCATTTCCTGGCTTGGGACAGGCATAAAATCTTGCATGTATAAACTGCAACAAATGCAATTGATCCCTCATTGAAAATCACAACATTTTTGTGTTCAAAATATAAGATTATGAAATTGGTAAACTAATGACTTAATTAACATTAGATTTTTTCAGGTATACAAAATTAATTTTGTTTGTACAAATGAATTGCTATATTTCTTTGACATCTTACATGTAATATACATATAATATGCATATTTTAGGATGAATTTCCCAGAAGGAAGACCTGCAGCACATTTTGATACATTCCCCATAGCTTTATTAACAGTGTTTCAGGTAAAGTATTTTGATATATTCCCCATAGCTTTATTAACAGTGTTTCAGGTAAAGTATTTTGATACATTCCCCATAGCTTTATTAGCAGTGTTTCAGGTAAAGTATTTTGATACATTCCCCATAGCTTTATTAACAGTGTTTCAGGTAAAATATTTTGATATATTCCCCATAGCTTTATTAACAGTGTTTCAGGTAAAGTATTTTGATATATTCCCCATAGATTTATTAAGTGTTTTGAGTGGTGCAATGGATTGTGTGCTTGTCTCTAGGTGTGATAGATCAAGGGTTCTAGACCCGCTCAGGTCAAAGAGAAAACGCTAAGCATGCAGCATTAAGGATTTCTAGCAAAGAATGGTTGGCTTTGAATCTGGATAATGTGTCCAAATGGAGCGACATATCTACCCACCGATTGTTGTTTCAGTGAGTAGGCACTACAAATATCCAACTAAGATGTGTTGGTCTAGTACAAAGCTGACATCTTTGTCATGATCATCTCATTGAAATGTAACTTGTTCTCGCCATTATATAGCTGAAAAATTGCTGAGTTGGGATTTAACAAAAATCATGCACTCGCTTATTCAACAGCATAATTTTTAGGTTAAGTAACAATGAAGTTCAAAGTCAGTGATTATATATTTTTCTTTGTGTACTCTGGTTTCATCCACCAATAAAACTGACATCCACGAAAATAACTGACATCCACCAATAAAACTGACATCCACGAAAATAACTGAACTATTGTTAACAATTGGATAAAACAATTGAAGATATAAAAAAAAAAATCTGTTGGAACATTTCCAATCTCCATTAGAAAAATCGAGACAAAATCTATACCACAACACACAAATACATGAACGTTCAGTTTCCCAGGACAGACACTTCAATAAAAAGTGGCAGGGTTAAATTAGTTAAAATTTTAAATTGTCTTTTTCTTATAGATTTTAACTGGAGAAGATTGGAATGAAGTGATGTATTATGGTATAAGAGCTCGCGGTGGAATCAACGGCTACGGAATGTATTACTCGACCTACTTTATAGTCTTAGTATTATTTGGTAACTGTATCCTTGTTTTAACAATTTGATCTCGTATTATCGGAGAAAGAGCTGAATTACATATATTCCTATATTTTCATTAGCATATATATTCTCTAAAGAAGTTGGAATATGGTATTGGTCACTTTATAACATACATCTTTTTAATTTATTCTGCAGATAACTTGCTCTTTTTATGCCCCCATCTGTAGGTATGTACATTTTGCATACAACTTTAGTATATGTTTAATAACTTAGGTTCCCTATCAAATGTATTCACAATGTCAGGAGCAATAAAGGTAGACCAACTGTAGTTTTAGACTTTAACTCCTTTTCTGTACTTGACTTGTGCCCATATTTTAATGAGTCAGTCATAGTCCAGTCAATAGACCCGTAGACCCAAAACAAATTGCAACAGAAATTATAAATACGTCAGCATTTTCACTTTAACCCATAGAGTAACCAATAAAAAATTGCCATGAAAATTTTATGTATTAAAGACAGAAATTAAGATAAAAAATTAGTACTTTTTACTTCTATCGTTTTGTCACTACGGATCCTCCATAGCCGAATCAGAGATTTTCCAGAAAATACAACTCAGACGGAAAGCAATGAAAATAGGAATTATCATCCATATCTAGGTAAGCGTAATAATAGTATAATATATTTCTATGAAGTTACTACAACAAGTATGTTCAATTTTACCAAAACACCCATGAAAAGTGAACAAACAGGTCAATATCTATGACATTCAAATTGAGCAGACGTAATTCCCATAATGCACCATTCTCAACCCAAAAAGAGCTTTATAAAGCCTTTTTAAATTACTTTCTGCTAAATTTTGTGTAAAAATGTGTTATTATATATTAGACAGAGATATTTATTTCAAGTGTTTGATCGAATTAGCACTTAAATTCGCGGATTTCAATAATAGGTAGATGCGGACGAAAAAAAAATCTATGGAATGTCAGTTTACCTTACCTTACCTCTGCATCTTTACCCCCTTCAAAGGAGAACCATACTGTGTCGTATGTTAAACGTGTGTTGGGTGGCGGTGCGCTGTACAGTGCTGTGTGAGTGAAAATCCCATCACCTCCGTATCCATGAATAAAATGTATGTACACTAAAAATCAGGCTTATTCACACGGGATATAAAAGTTTATCAAATCAAGTTAAAACAATCCACAACGATTGTCCCGACATTACGTATAAAATATGCATGTTGCATGTATTGGAAAAATTTAAGAAGACGCATCACTGTTTAAAATCTAAAAGTCTCTGTTCGTATGGTTAAAATCTAAAATCTATTTGTTACGGTTTGGTTCGAGGTTTAAAAAGTAATTGTCACATCCTAAAATCTAAAACGAATCGTATCTACAGTTTAAGATCTAAAACGTCATCTTTCAAAGTCTAAAATATAAAACAATCATCACAGTTTATTGTAATGGATTCTTGGGCAATCCCCGGACGGCTCTCCCTTCCCCCTTTTCGCAATGTTAGTTCCGTTTCTTCATTGTTGTCTGTATTTTGTCTCTATCACTCTTCAGAAGCTTCTTTCTCTTAATATGCAATTTGAACATTAATCTCCTTGATAGACCTTCGAGTCTGGCTGAGTTTTTCTTGGTAGGTTTCACTTTGATTGTATTGTCCATTAGCAGTTGTAGTTGGTCAACATTTTCATTATTTTGGAACTCATTTTGCCATATAGCGTTGATCTCGGACAGTAAAGCTACTCTCTCCGACTGCAGTTTTTCACATTGGAGAATGAAGTGTAGTACATTCTCTTCAGCTGCTCCGCATAGCAGGCATGTTGGGTCACTTTCATTTCTGTAGTACTTAATGCGTTTTGTTTGCAGCACATATGTCCCGGTGACGGGTCTTAATTTTACTGGAATTCTACTGATGTCTAATGATGAGTAGCATCTGTGCTTCAAAATAGGATGTATTTTGCACTTGCTCAGATTGTGGTTACTAAGATATTGCAGCCCTTTGTAGAGTTGTGCTAGAGTTGTTAGCTGGGTACACCAGTGGTCATTCACTATTGATTTCACCAATGAGATCCATCGTGATTTTTTGATAGGATTGTCCAAATAGTTGTACGCCTCTTTCAGGTCGTATTTTCGTAGTATTTTGTTGACACATATAAACCAGCTGTTAGGGAACGACCATTTAACTTGAAAGAGGGGGGTTATGGTTTTTTTCTAAAAAAATATTCTGATTCCCAATGTTGCTGAAAAAAATATTCTGATTTTGGTGGAGGAAAAAAAAAATAATCTGATTCAGAGATTTTGTCATATAACCTAATGTTAAATTCTGGAAAAAAAATTCGCACTTTGCGCGACAAAAAAAATAAATATTCTAACTCTTGTATTGTCCGAAAAAAAAATTCTGAATGAAACAAGAAACCATAACCCCCCCCCCCCCCCCCCCTTCAAGTTAAATGGTCGGTCCCTTACTAGATTCCTCCTTCACGGTTAGTTGTCTTCTTGCAAGTTTTTTCTCAGTGTTTTTTTCGCCCTGATGACAGACGTTATTGAAGAATGTGAGGGCTTTATATGAATTTGTGCTTCTATTGGTAGAATTCCAATTAGTATATAAATGGACAGCTCATCGGTAATGACAGGATTTGTTTTAGTATCCTTTTCTGGAAGAGTTCTAGTTGTTCAAGAGGTTTTGAGGACGGTAATAATAGCTCCATACCGTAAAGCAATACTGGTGTTATGTAGGTTTTGTAGATGTGTAGTAGGGACTCGGGATCCAGGCCGTTGTGTTCATGAAATCCACATCCGAATAGATTGTATGCACTACGTCTTGCTTTAGTTATATTTTCATCAACATTGGTTTGGATATTGTGTTTCATCGTTATTGTTTTGATGATACCTAAATGAGTAGCTTGCTCCACCTCGGGCATGGTGATATTCCCCATATTAAGTTTCTCATTGGTTGTTTCGCACTGTTTGTTGTTTCCTCTAATGTGGATTGCTACACTTTTCTTGGTTGTAATTCATATCCCTCGAGGTTCGCAAAGTCAAGAGCCATGTTGACCATGATCTGTGCATCACTGAGCTGAGTACTGCGATGTCGTCTGTACATCCTGTGTTGTTAACGTTGATGTTTCCTATTTTCAGTCCTATACCTACATCTTGCAAACGGTCTAATAGTGGGTTGATATATAGTTTATAGAGATCAGTACTAAGGATACTTCCTTGCCGGTCTCCCGTACCGACCTTAAAACAATGGAACGTGCTTCCTGCCCATTTTATGCAGCTTTCCGCATTGTGGTGCAAGCTTTTAATAACAGTCCACGTTTTGTCCTGAATTCCCGGAACAGATGTGAATGTATAACTTTGTCGAATGCAGCTTATGCATCGAGAAGTACAAGATGTCCATTTTGCTTTTCGTCGGTTAATATTTTGTATGCTTCTTCGACAGGTATAGCAGCATTCATGGGGGATGATCCTTTCGTAAACCCTCTTTGCGTTGGATTTTGCATATTATGGATCAATGGTTGTATTCTATCTCTAATCACTGCTTCGACGATCTTACTAATTACAGGCAGAACTGTTATTCCTCGATAGTTGATGGCATCGTTTTTGCTTCCGACGTCAAACGCTGCACACTTTCATATTTTGCGAGTGTTTCATCAAGTGAAACAATGGATCGGTGAGGTTGACAATATGGAAGCAAAAGATTGGGGATGGTCTATTGAACACAACATGTGCGTACCAATCAGATCGAGTTGCCACCCGCTCCAGATGAACTTCTAAAAACGATATATTGCAGATGTAAGACAAACTGCGATTTAAAACGCTGTAACTGTAGAAAGCATGGTCTGGAATGTTCTGTCGCTTGCACTGAATGCCGAGCGAATACATGTAGCAACATGTCTGTATGCGACGATCAGGACTCTGATTCAGACGAATAGTTGATGCCTAATGTTGATATTTGAAAGATACATGTATTGCTAACTTATGCGATATCAGAACTTTCATTTAATTTTTTTGGTGGGGATTTTTGGTGAACTTTGAAATTTTCCATTTTTATTCATCTATGTATGTATGTATGTTTATGGTGTTTAGCCCCACTTTCAACAATATTTCAGTTATATAGTCGCTGTCAGTTTTATTGATGGAGGAAACCGGAGTACCCGGAGAAAACCACCGACCTGTCACAAGTCACTGACAAACTTTATCACATAATGTCGTTAATCTAGGGAAGGAAAATAAGATGTTTCTATTTTTTTTTCATTAAACAAACACCAACTGATCATGATTGTTAACAATTGACATTTAATTATATTTCAAAACATTCTTTATTAATCTGTACCGAAACAGTCATGATTTAATTTATTCTGCCACGGAAAATATAATTTTTTCAAAATTTCAGTTTTCAGCCTTTTTTTTTTTTTTATTGAAATTTTACCAAAAAAATAGCCACCTGGGGAGAATATGGATAGATTTTTTTATTTTGTTTGAAAGAATGTTCAATAATAACAAGATATTTTTAGAGAAATTGGTAATATTTTGCAAAGTAGAGTGAACATGCGAAATTTCCAGTTTTCAGTGATTTTTCTTCAAAATCCCTTGTTTTTACCCCAAAAATTGCAAGAAGGCAACTTGGGATTTTCGGCGACTTTTAATATGTTAATGAGGACACTCCCAGCTTCAAGATGAGCCCAAGAAACCTTCTGTTGCAATTTGTTCTAGGTCACGCCTTTTTCTGGCGTATATAGACTGGACTATCAAGGTATCAACAAACCAACACATTTTTAAGGATTTGCCTTAAAAAGACAATATACCATGTATAAACCTAAGAACAAATTCCTTAACTCCTTCAAAAGATACTCTACTGAATGTATTCTTGGCCATTGCTGTCGATAACTTGGCCAATGCTCAGGAACTGACTGCAGCAGAAGAAGATGAAGAAGATGCTAAAAACTTGGTAAGTTAGAGATAGGCGTCGGCAGAATATAAGTCAAGGTCAGGTTTCAAGCAGAATATAAGTCAAGGTCAGGTTTCAAGCAGAATATAAGTCAACGTCATGTTTCATGCAGAATATAAGTCAAGGTCAGGTTTCAAGCAGAATATAAGTCAAGGTCAGGTTTCAAGATTTTTTTTTGCAGATGAAGAGAAAAAAATTGTTATTTGTTGTAAAATATATAGCCGAACATCTTATTATTTTCAGTCAATATCTTTGTAGATCTTATAATAATTTATGTTTGTAAAGTCAATAATTATATTCTCAAAAGACATAATCTTCAACTTGTTGAGTGTTTTTTTCCGGTACTATGTTTCCTTCACCAATAAAACTGACTGCCATGATATAACTGATATATTGTTGAAAGTGGCGTTGAACACCATAACCTCAACTTGTTGAAGGCAGTCAGTATTTGGTAGAAATAAAAGATGTGATCAAATATAAGATTTGTATTTGCTCATTTTTATTGCATTTCTGTTTTTTTATTTAGCTTCAAATTGCTGTAAATGTGATTTTGTTATTATTATTATTTTTTATATTATTTCTTGTTTTTTTGGCAAGAAACTGAATTTCATTCTCTTTCTTAAATTATGTAACTAAAACCCAATGTCATTTGCATGCTTCCTATTTGACCAAGTGTTTTGTTTACCAAACTTAGTTTGCACGTGTTGATTAATTTTATGTTGCAGCAAAAGGTGGAAATAAAACAAGACATTGCAGGACAATTTACTGAACCATCATCTCAGGTTATCTCCCTTTGTAGAACTCTTCTTATCACTTCAGTCACTAGACTGGTTTTCTGGGGAACCAGTTAATATCAGTCTCATAGTAATGAAACTTGCTACAGCAGTTTTGTTGGCAAAAAAATGACATGTTATTACATAACACTGCAAAAAGTGTTAACTGACATTTGAATGACTGACAAAAATACATAATTTTCAAATATTCTAGTATTTTGACTATCTTTATAAAGACTTTTTAAAGGAAAAATAAATCATATAATATGTTAGAACCACAAAAATTGAGTAATTCTTATCTAAAGACTTGGAATTATTTACTTATGGCTTATGTTCAATTCAGTATATTGGTATTTTTCATATCAACTTGATTCTAAAATTTGATGTTATTGTAGGAGTTACTTCCCTTTAATGCAGGCAAAAGTGTTCATTTCATGAGAAAAATGAAACAAAAATAACATATATTGTTGTCCTACTTTATAAAATCTAAATGTTATAACAAGTTTTCTGTTTATTATACAATTATCCTCTGATTTGTTACAAGATTCAAATATCGACAAATTTTAAGAAAATAATTCTTCATCCTTTCCGTTGCTCTTGCATCGGGAACCATTTTGCCCTACGTAAGGGAAATAACTCCTATAAAGAATGTAAAAAAAACCTTAAAATTTTAGAATCAAATCGGGAATGTGAAACTGGTCTATTCTATAAATAGATTTGACTAGCATTGAAATCCAAAGAAGTAAAACGTGATGTAGCAAGTCTCATTACAACCTTTACTAAGTCACCTTTAGTGAAACTATCTTTATCACATTTATACTTTTTTTATGCAACTGCATAAATTGTTGGGGTTATGATATGCTATGAGTCTGTAGTTGTCATCTGCCTGTCTGTCTGTAGATGCAATGGTTTCTTTGTATATGTATTACATTATTGTTATTTAATTTTTAATTACCTTCTATCAATAAATAAGACTGATGTCCACCGGGTCTTAAAAAATTGGTGACAAGGAAAAAAATATGCAACAAATAAGAAAAAAATAGGTTGATTCATTCATGTTTTGTTGACATCATTCGAGTCGTCTCCTTGATAGAAAAAAAATGAATTAATTTTATCCAATAAACTGTTGAATAAAAAAAAACGTAAAAGAAAAGGAAGGATATCTTAAGACTTTCCAAAAGATGTAATTGAACAGATAATGAAGTCATTGACATTCTCTGGATTTTAATGGATTTTCTTGTTCGTCAATCCATAAATTTAAAACTCAAAATAAATAATTAATAGAACTATTTTTAGAATAATTTGATTCCCATAAATTCCCAGAACTATAGAATCAATAATTTTTTTCCAAAATACATTCTGTCCATTTTAAAAATGTATTTTCTATCATAATACTGCAATAAGTAGCAAAATATTATTGTTGCTATTAGGCTGAAGATATCGTACTCAAAGGCAGTTATGTATGGTCAATAGGGATTACATGCCATATGAATATTCATAAGATTGGCTTGAAAAACATGATTAATTTCATGTAATGGATATTTTAGTGATGCTGATAAATAAGGGACAGATAATACAGAAAAAATAGAAAATACTTTATAGGTATAGAGACAAGCCTTTTAGCTTTCCGAAGACAATCTCTTATTTACTTTATATTGCTTTAAGGAGAATAAGGACAATTTACCTAATTAGAAGAAACATGAAAGAAAATCGAACATATTTACGAAAATATATTTTCATTGATATTCAGTTTGCTCACCGTAGGGTCTTCAACAATGAGCATAATTTGTACCCTAAAATAAGTGTAAAAATTCCCTGTTGAGTATGAGTAGTACTCTTTACTTCTGCCTATAAACACTACATTTAAAATCATGGTGGCTCAATGGGTTAGGTTGTTGGATCTAATACCTCATACAAGCCTATCACCAATATGGCGTGGTTTCACGCCCGGCTTTGTAAATTACAAAAAAGGGTGCACTCGATTCGCAGCCACAAGTGATAAAGTTTACCAGTTGCTTGCCCATGGTCGGTGGTTCTCTCCGGTTACTCTCCGGCTTCCTCCACCACTAAAACTGGTCACCATGAATGATGATTTAGCTGAAATATTGTTGAAAGTGGCATTAAACACCAAAAAATCAATCAAAATCAATTAAAATCATGACACAAACTAAAACACATTCAAGGTTCTAATTTTTATCAGTTATCGTAGATTTCAGCTCTTAATTTTTATTTTATTTTCAACAACGATGACCATCATTTTAATATAATCTGATATTTTCACTGGTGGTATTGCATTCACATTGATTTGTGAATTTACAAATACCAGTAATAAATTTTTCTTAACTTCCCATGCACCTCTGTGTCAACAGTTTCCATCTCACTTGATTTTCTGAAATTCCTTGACCAAATGGAATCAAACTCTGAAATAATGTTTGTTGTGTTGTATTTTCATATATTTTGTTATTTCAATTTGGCCAATTCTGATTGGATAATAAAAAAAAAAAATGTCTGAAACTAAATGACCATTTAAATAATGCAAAAATATTGCATAAATGTTTATGTTTTTGTGTTGATCTGAAATCCATGATGGCTGCCAATATGGAAAATGGTTTCACATAAGAATATTTTTGAAAATCTTCTGAAGATCACTGGAGTGTCCTTTATGAAATCTGTGGGAATTTCAATATGGCCACCGTCATATTATAGATAGAAATATATCCCCAGAAAAATCAAAAACAACCAAATTTAAACTTTGCCTGACGTAATAATGGATTGTTCTCTTTAGAGAAAATGTTGTAACTCAATATAGTTCACTTGAGAACCAAAACTTTAATTAAAATTGGCACTGGCATGTACTTTGTTTTAAAAATTAAGCTCATAGTCATGACTGATTGGTCAGTTGAAAATATGAACCCTGGCATTGCCCAAAACTGGAGGTTGTTAAATGTAAGTGTATTGCCAAAATTAAGCAAAATATATATACAACATCTAATTTTAGTTAGATTGCTTGAGCCAATGGTGGGGGAGGTATTTACATCAATTTGCATCCATCTTTGTCATCTGTCGTCTGCTCGTAAACTTTTTACATTTCTGTCTCCTTGTCTGAAACCATGTAAACAAACATTACCACGAAACTTATATTCATTAACTCAATTAAATGTGACATTTTAGAATGTGTTTAGCTCCGGAAAACAAACGATAATGTCTGGCACGATATAGTCAATAGTTATTGTGGTGGATCCCTATCAGTTAGTTTCGGAGAAATTTGATCTCGTATAGATTTGTATCAAGTACACCTCGTAATGAATCAAACTCACAAATTCTTTTTGTGGAGATAGACATCGGTAGCATAGGTAGATGTAAATACCATGTCAGGAGAGTCAGCAGTCTTGTAAATGACAAAAATGTGTGTTATAGCTGCAGAACCGTAGCATTTGACAGCCTATAGTCTAAAAAAATGTCCATTAAACCAGCATTTGCGGTAGTGCCTACCGACAAAATTTGAGGGCGGAGCTTATCATCAAAAATCCCTGTTGATATGAACAGCATATTTATGAAACTGTATGTCACATGACCAACGTGACCTAAAGGTCACATACCTAAAAAATTTGAATTTTCGAAGTGATTTTTGTAGATTTTAGACTGATGAAAAATGGTATTTTTAATAAGACTGAAAGTTTCGTAGGGAAGAACACTAGTAACCATGCCTGTCAAATAATTTGCTCCAAAAGTAATTGTGAAACTATCTATCATTGATTTTTCCTCCTCGAGATAACCATGGTCAAAATAATGAACAATCTGAATGTTTGCACGCCCACAGCTATTTATACCCACGGTCCCGGTTTAAGAACTACGGTTCCACAGCTATTTATACCTACGGTCCCGGTTTAAGAACTACGGTTCCACAGCTATTTATACCCACGGTCCCGGTTTAAGAACTACGGTTCCACAGCTATTTATACCCACGGTCCCGGTTTAAGAACTACGGTTCCACAGCTATTTATACCCACGGTCCCGGTTTAAGAACTACGGTTCCACAGCTATTTATACCCACGGTCCCGGTATAAGAACTACGGTTCCACAGCTATTTATACCCACGGCCCCGGTTTAAGAACTACGGTTCCACAGCTATTTATACCCACGGTCCCGGTTTAAGAACTACGGTTCCACAGCTATTTATACCCACGGTCCCGGTTTAAGAACTACGGTTCCACAGCTATTTATACCCACGGTCCCGGTTTAAGAACTACGGTTCCACAGCTATTTATACCCACGGTCCCGGTTTAAGAACTACGGTTCCACAGCTATTTATACCCACGGTCCCGGTTTAAGAACTACGGTTCCACAGCTATTTATACCCACGGCCCCGGTTTAAGAACTACGGTTCCACAGCTATTTATACCCACGGTCCCGGTTTAAGAACTACGGTTCCACAGCTATTTATACCCACGGTCCCGGTTTAAGAACTACGGTTCCACAGCTATTTATACCCACGGTCCCGGTTTAAGAACTACGGTTCCACAGCTATTTATACCCACGGTCCCGGTTTAAGAACTACGGTTCCACTAGTGTGTGTGTTTTGGGTATCCACTTTGCCTCTATTTTTATGATATTCCGATTCAAATTTAGAACTGTTCTGATGGTGTGGTATTTTTTGTTTTTAATTTCATTGCATACCTTTACAATATTGGCCTACCGTTTACGACTTCATGAGAAAAAAAAAATATGATAGTGCAAATTATTTAGCATAGATGCAGGGCACTATATAACAACTACTAACAAAATGCACAACTTACATTGTAATAAGAATTTTATACTTTATTCTGTAATGGTGATATTAAATGATCATTAATCATGATTCATGGAAATCTCTTTTTAACTGTTTCAAAAAAAGTTAAGAATGTTTTATAAACTGCACGCCAGTCGAATATTTGTTTAGAATAGACATGTTA
Organism: Bathymodiolus brooksi; assembly: GCA_963680875.1. Taxonomy (NCBI): domain Eukaryota; kingdom Metazoa; phylum Mollusca; class Bivalvia; order Mytilida; family Modiolidae; genus Bathymodiolus; species Bathymodiolus brooksi. The sequence continues at coordinate 29,292,450 of OY804588.1, read as the reverse complement.
TGGGATTATGCTATTCAGATTTCTGATGATTCTTTTATACATGTTATTGATTTTTTTCATTGTTGAAGGTTAATGTTATAGATTAATCTTCAATGTTAAAGGTTAATCTTCAAGGTTAAATGTTGATCTTCAAGGTTGGATGATAAGGTTGAAGGTTAAATGTGCATATCTGTATATTTTATGAATTCTTGAAATCAATATGTGACACTTCCTTAATTTGACAAAGCATTTTGATCAAAAATGCTGCATCTACCTCTAGTCAAATTAAAGTGCATTTAGTTACCTGTAGTTTAATTATCTTGATGTCAATCATTGTATTTTTCCAAATATAGTCACAATTTGATTCATAGTTCCTTTAATTTCTTGGTACCGATTTTAGAGAAAGAAGTTTCCAATGAAAAATTCCATTTTCCATTTATATTGAGTATATGTATAATTTAATTGAATTATTTCAATAAAAAAAAAAACTGGCTACTTTGTCTTCCAAAAATCCTTAGAACTATATTTATTGTTTAATTTATCAAATTTTGATAAATTTTATTCCATATTTTTACAGTTGCTTGCACTTCAGAAGGAACAGGATGAACTGATGACTGGTAATGGTAATGGCGGAAATCCCCCGAAGGTTAACATATGTCCCCCATCACCACAAAATAACGACCCAGACAAAACAGGCAATTTTTCATAGTAAGTATATTTCTCAATAACTGAAGGATAACTAAAGTTGATCTTTGTTTTTATTTTATCTCGGACAAGTAATTATACTCCCTGCCGCTAGGATTTTTGGGGCACTAAGTTTTACCCATGTCAATATTTTCAACTTAAATTCCGCTTAAACAAATCTTTTGAAATTTATGCACAAAATCAGAGACCATAAAAGGTAGGCCCTGTTTTATTTCGGACTAACCATGTTTTCCGGTCTGGAGTTATGCCTCTATTTACGGTCTGTTATTCGTAAAATGTTAACTAAGTTTTCCTTGCTCTCTGGGCCGATTCAAATTAAAAACTCTTGTCTCTTACACTTCGACACAATAAGTTTCAGCTATATTTATTGATACAAACAAAGGAATGTAAACCAAGGCTTCATAAATGACGATGAAGGCTACATACATGATAAGCAGTCACTTTTTTAGTCAATCTCAGATTATTCAAGTCAGAAATCTATGCAGGATATTATTTTGTAACTAAAGGGACATAATCCAGTCATAATAAATGATAATGAAGACTGCATACATATTAAGATTGCATTTTTTGTCAATCTCAGATTATTCAAGTCAAAAATCTATGCAAAATATTATTTTGTAATTGAAGGGACATAATCCAGGCATATTAAATGACGATGAAGGCTGCATACACGATAATCAGTCGCCTGAATCAATGATTCAATTTTTTTTCAATCTCAGATATTAAAGTCAGAAAATCTATGGAAGATAATGCATGTTGTATTCTCGTTTCTTAAAATGTCACATTCATTATTATTTTTTGAAATTTCAAGTGGGGCATTAATTTCTTGGGAGGATTTTGTTGTCGTGATGTAACATTTTATTGACAAAAACAAAATTCAAATCTAGAACATTTAGAATTTATTGTCTGATTTGCTCCTGAATTCTGGCATTTAGTTTATTATCTAATTTAGTAAAAGATGGAATTTTAATTTAATTTCATATTTTAAATCTATCAGCAACTACACATGTTTGTAATTGGATTTCTTTCAATCGATAGAATTGCTATTTGTATTACTGGGCTCTTAAAAGCAATCGGTATGTCAGATTACTTCTTATGTAAAACAGAGTTTGAATATGAAGGTGATGCACCCCAGAAAAAAACTAGTTCATTTTAACGTGCAGATTATGAGTTTGAGTACTAATTGGTATTTGCTGCTTCTCACAAACATAAGGAGTAAAAGTAAAGTCTGGTTGGCTAAGAATCAGAAAAATGAGTACAAGTGGAGCGAGCGACAAGCATCAGTGGACTAGCACAATAAAAATCTGACTTAACATGTTGGTCTAGTACAAAGCAGACATTGTCATCATCTTATCAAAATGCAATTTGTTCTCACCACAATATCACTGAAAACTTGCTCACTTAGAGTTATATTACAATCACTCACTCACTCATTTTATCTTGAATTTCATGCTCCTGATAAGTATTTGTTTTATGTCAGACTGTCTCATAACATGCCTTTTTTTTCTACATACATGTACCTTAGATTTGCACTTCTTGTAACATTTTATCATGCATTATTACTAAAAAAAAAAAAGATTACCTGTTATTAAAGGACAAGTGACAAAAATAGATGATTTTACTTTCAAATACTGTAGTCCACCTCTAATAAGACCACCTTTCTGCAATGAAAAAAGTTTGTCAGTGACTTGTGGAAGATCGATGGTTTTCCCCGGGTACTCTGATTTCCCCAACCAATAAAACTGACCGCCACGATAAAATTGAAATATTGTTGAAAGTTGCATTAAGCATGATAAACCAAACCAAACCATCATCTTGTGAAAAGATCAAAAAGAAAAGTTACAAATTATCGATAATTTAATCTCATTTTTGAACAATTTGATTAATAAGAAAAACTTGTCGTTAATTTAATTCTTTATTTATTTAACGAGAATTGTCATTATTACATGACTGTAATTTAGCTTGCATACGATTGGCTTAAAACTTATTAAGAGGTTTTGAGTACTTGTGATATCACCCTCGCAAGGCATAAAAATAGATGGGGAAAACCCAGACTTTTGCTATCCTATCAAATTCATTCTTTAATGTTGTTCAATAACCAATGAGATTGCTTTTAACATTTGTTTTTCTACTGAATCATAAACAAACGCTCCAAAATTGCGATATTTTATTGGTATGACGATGAATTTGTAAGTAGAAAACATTAAAACATTTTCATGAAATAAAACAATTATTGACTTTGGAATAGGTTGCTATCTGGTTTATCAACCTTTAAAAACGTATATTCACCTTGCCTGTGGCTCTGTGAATATTACATTTTTTCAGGTTGATAAATCCAGATAGCAACCTATTCCAAGGTCAATAATTGTATATTATTGTCATTAGTCCTTTAGTATCACGTTATTTGACACAAATTAGATGTAGATTTATTCATGTTGTATACTATACACATTTTTCACCCATCTGGATAACTATTTCATTTGCAGTATCTCTTTTAGCAACACAAAAGAGAATATCTTGAGTCAAAACAATCTGGGGGATAAAAGAGAAAAAAGTGTCGCTGTCAACGTCGACAGTCAGGTGGCTAATGTTAGAACTGATGTGGATAACGACAGTCAAAACTCGGGTAAATAAAATAGATTTTGTTTGTTATGGTGTGATAGTGAAATACATAGTGTAGAATAAATGATGGGGTACGATGGGTAATCAATATTTGGTATGAAGGGCAATATAAATTTTGTTGGAGCACATGGTAGAGAATGGATGAAAGGATACAAGGGCTAATAGTACTTTTGTTGGAATCAGAGACTAAACTGGTACCTGACATTGAAGGCAGAGGTAACCAGTTTGTCTTGAGTGTCCAACTAGATAACTGGTACCCAAATATCTTGCCAGCTATTGTTTTGATTATAAAGAGATTGCAGAGAGAAAAAAAGATATGACCAATGGAAAATTACATATTTGATAAAAGTGGTCAACATATTACAAGTTATTGAGTGTCAGTAGCTTACCACCGATCAACACTTAAAACTATTGACCCTGAATTGCTCTTTTGAAAACTGTTGACTGTCAATAGATAACTATTCAGTCAACTTTTGGAAAATTATTGACTGTCGATAGCTTTAAAAAAGCCACTTGTCAACAGTTTGAAAACTCATGTTGTTTCTAAATTGATGATATTACAGAATAAAATGTTTGTAGTTGCTTGAAAAAATATTGAACAGAGCTTAAAATCTGTAAATGGATGTTTTGTGAATGGTGTTAAATTATATTAAATGCTTCCAGAGAATATTTCAACAATTTTTTTCATAACAAAGTTGAAATAGATTATCGACAATGATTATTGGTAATGTTATTTTTTAATTATCATATTTTGTTAAATACACATTTTCAGCCATCAAGAAGAAAGAAATGAACAATATTAAAGGTGAGAACACAAGGTTCTCATGTTCTTTTTAAAATATCTTTTTTGATTCATGGTAGCACTTTCACTTTCTACTTTCACTTTACTCTCATTGAGACATTTTTTTGTCTCTTAAAACATTGAATTGACTAAATTTTTCTGCATTTGATTATTTATCACCTAATATAGCAACTTACACAGATTATATGAATGTATATAAATCATTGCCATGGTTATTTAAAAATGTATTTTTTGTTTTCAACACAGTGATTTTGGTAGATTTTAGCACATGAACTGTTATTGAAATGTAGATAATATTTTTTTAGCCAACATCTTTGTATTTATCTAAACATTATTATCATAGTCAGCCTTTTTAAGATATGTTGCTAGGTTTGTGTGACTCAAAATCTTGTATCAACACTCTGTAATTTCAAGGCTATTTTAATGAGTGGAATGCACTAAAATCATTATGTAGAATTCTTAGAGAAGAAATCTATATATTGTTTCTAAAGAACCACAGTGGTCTAGGAACTGTCGGCATGATCGTATGGTAGTTGGATTTACAATTATCTGTCCCTATCACCACTAAAGTTGTGAGTTTGAACCCCGTTCATAGCGAGGTGTACTCGATACAACATTATGTGATAAAATTTGTCAGTGACCTGCGACAGGTCGGTGGTTTTCTCTGGGTACTCCGGTTTCCTCCGTCAATAAAACTGACCGTCATGATATAGCTGAAATACTGTTCAAGGTGGCATTAAACACCATAAACCAAAGCCTAACCAAAGTGGTCTATTGTACGTAGTAACAATCACTTCTGTGTGAGTCTGATTCACACTTATAACAAGCATTTGGTTATGTTATTCAAAGTTTAAGCAAATGTTAATCGGGCTAGGGTCATGAGTTAATAGCCTGGATCCCCCCTCCCCCTTTTTTCTCTCACAAAAATCCCTTTTTTGAAATATCCTGGATCTGCACCTACTAAAACACTTTAGCCATGGACAGAAATCATACACGCTAACTAACTGCATGTAACATACAATTGCACAATGAACTACTGGCTTAATGAAAATTAAGATATAAAAAATCTCAAGCAGTAAGAATGAGTTTATATTGAAAATTTTACTTTTGTGAAACATTTTTTTTAATGGAATCAGAATAGACAGTTTAAAGACCTACAGTAAATCTGTGTGAAAAACCACTGTTATAAGTAAAAACCTGTGTTAGAAGACCATCCTTTTCATTAACTACTTCAGTACATTTCATATAAATTGTACCTGTATTAAGAGACCATGTTTTGACTCTCCCTTGATTGGTCTTTGAAGACAGGTTTGGCTGTTATTGGATTTTCACAGGTTTAATTAGACAGGTTAATTCATTTCACTAGACTTGATATTAGATTTACACAGGTCTTTGGTTTATTTAGTTAGGTTTTACTACATAAAAGGTTATCATAACAACATGTTTTATTTTATTTTAGTTGGCACAGAAAACAATAGCATTGGTCTACCCAACGAGAAGAAAGAGGAGTATGCGTTTGGTGGTCCTAAACCTATGTTACCTTATAGTTCTCTGTTTATATTTGGACCAACGAATCCGTAAGTAGCATTGATTGATTAGTGTTTAATGCCAACTTAAGAAGTATTTCAGCTATAACGTGCCGTAAGTAGCAAATTAAATGATACAAGTAAATAGATAATATAAGTGGAATTTATTATGGATGGCCTAAATGCTACAATTGTTTTGAAGATCTAAATCGGCTTTAAAATCACTCATATGATACAATTACTACGTCTGTATGTATATCATCACAAGAAATATAACATAACTTTATTTTATATAGAATCAAATGACAAAACAAACAATGAAAAATTTATAAAGATGTAATTCTCCGTAGCAATTATTTTTAAATTCCTGTCAACTGCAGATAGCATTTTTGAAAATGAAAGGTCTGCAAAACAAACTTTTTTTTTATGGCCAAACATCTCTTGGATCTAAAGATAATAATAATAAATTCCTTTTTTGTTTTATATTTCAGAGTTCGTCGTTTCTGCCATTTTGTTGTCAACCTTCGCTACTTTGATCTATTTATTATGATAGTAATTTGTGCCAGCAGTATCGCCTTGGCAACAGAAGAGCCTGTTAGAGAGGGTGCCTTCCGTAACATAATTTTGAATTATTTTGACTATGTTTTCACAGCAGTATTCACAATAGAAATGATTCTGAAGGTTTGTAAAATTAGGGTCAAAGTTTATGAGTTCAAACAAGCCATCTAGGGTCAAAGCTTATGAGTTCAGACAAGCCATCTAGGGTCAAAGCTTATGAGTTCAGACAGGCCATAAATTCTACATGTTGCTTTTGTAAAAACAATTAACCAAACATACATACACTTATCCTCCAACCTTTCAAAAGTCATCCACAGTTGAAATTACAAATCTTTGTGATAATATTGTAAAGATGATATAAATCCAACTACCATGTGAAATCAACCACAAAGGTCCTACTTTGCATTTGAAATTGTCTCAGTGTTGTAATAGTTAAATGGTTGATAATGAGTTTGAGTCCTGGATAGGTAAAACCAAGGACTAAAAAATGTGTGTATGCTGCTTCTTGGCTAAGCATGTAGCATTAAGGAGTAAAAACAATGATTCCCAGTCATGTTAAGCATAATTTTTATTTGTAAATGAACGGACTTTAGTAAAAAAAAACTGGTTCACTTTTCTCATATCAGATTGTAAAACAATTTAGTCAAACCTGTATTAAGAAGTCACCTTTGAGACAAAGATAAGAGGTTCAAATGGTATCAATTTTTTTATGACAGGTGACCTTTAAATACAGGTGACTGCTTAACAGAGGTTACTTCATGGGCAAGTTAGACTATTTATAGATATCTTTTAAGTGTTTTGTTGCATTTTTATTCACTGATAATAATTTCGTCGATAATCAAAATAATTTAAAATGCTTTGGTTTAATTTTCAGATTATTGACATGGGTATAATTCTACATCCTGGAGCGTACTGTAGAGATCTGTGGAATATCCTAGACGCTACGGTTGTCATATGTGCTCTTGTAGCTTTTATCTTCACGTAAGTAATTGTAAAGTCTTAAATTATTGAAATTGATTACCTCCCTTTTACTACAATAAGTTATTTGTACAGGACATGTTTCATGCCATATTTCTGTTAAGTTCAGAATTGTGCACTTTGTTATGACGAAGAACTACGGTGATGTATTTTTTCTTTCTTTTTGTAAGGAATTAATGTGATTAAATAAATGTTTGAAGGTTTATATATATGTATTACCTTTAAAAGATAAAGGAATTAGAATTTTAATCTAAATATTATATAATTACTTGCTGATTTCTTTTTTAGCTCACCTTGCTAAAGGCAACGTGTGCTTTTGCCATCACTTGGCGTCCGTCGTCTGTCGTCCGTTAACTTTTCACATTTTAATCTTCTCCTCTGAAACCCCTCAGCCATATGAACTGAAACTTGGTAGGAAGCATCTATGGAAGGTCCTCTATAAAGATTGCTCATTTTGTCCCGATCCATTAACAAACATGGCCACCACAGGCAATTCTTGTTTCTGATTGGCCTATTTTTTAAAAATCTTCTCCTCTGAAACCGCTTAGCCAAATGAACCGTAACTTGGTAGGAAGGTCCTCTATAAAGATTGCTAATTTCATCCCGATCCATTAACAAACATGGCCACCACAGGCAATTCATGTTTATGATTGTATGCTTTCTAAAAAAATCTTTTTTTGTGTGGAAAGGGAGATAACTCTAATTTAAATATAGATACTATGAATTGAATTACAGATAAATATGCCTCTAAAACCCCTCAGCCAAATGAACTGAAACTTGGTAGGAAGCATCTATGGAAGGCCCTCTATAAAGATTGCTCATTTCGTCCCAATCCGTTAACAAACATGGCTGTCACAGGCGACTCTTGTTTCTGATTGGCTGATTTAAAAAATTCTTCTCCTCTGAAACCGCTTGGCCAAATGATCTGAAACTTGGTAGGAAGCATCTATGGGCGGTCCTCTATAAAGAGTACTCATTTCGTTCCAATTCCATTAACAAACATGGCCACCACAGGCGATTCTTGTTTCTGATTGGTCTATTGCTAAAAATCTTCTCCCCTGAAACCGCATGGCCAAATGATCCGAAACTTGGTAGGAAGCATCTATGGAAAGTCTTCTTATAAAGATTGCTCATTTTGTCCCAATCTGTTAACAAACATGGCCGCCACAGACAATTCTTTTTTCTGATTGGTCAATTTCTAATAATCTTCTACTCTGACACAGCTTGGCCAAATAGACCGAAACTTGGTAGGAAGCATCCATGGAAGGTTCTCTATGGGAATTGCTCATTCCGTTTTGATCCGTTTACAAACATGGCCATCATAGGCAATTCTTGTTTCTTATTGTTCGATTTCTAAAACAGCTTTTCCTCTGAAACCGCTTGGCCAAATGATATGAAACTTGGTAAGAAGCATCTATGGAAGGTCCTCTATAGAGATTGCTCATTTCATTTTGATCCATTAACAAACATGGCAGCCACAGGCAATTCTTGTTTTAGATTGGTCGCTTTCTAAAAATCTTCTTCTCTGAAACTGCTTTGCCAAAACGAACCGAAATTTGGTGGGAGCACCTATAAGCTATGGAAGGTTCTGTATTATGTTTCCTCAGAGCAGAATGAAAGGTGAGAGACACAGCCTCTAGTTCAAAATTAATTTTATTTTTATATGGTATAATACATTTATTGAATTTTAATATTATATATATATATATTATGTATATAATTGAAAGGAGTTTTTGAGCCATTTGTTGGAAATCATGGAGGGATGACTCACTGTTTTTGTTTGTTTAAATTGAGTCAATTTAAAGTTGTTTTTAGTACTCACTGCTTCTTTGCTCAATATGACATATTAAGGATTCAGAGCAAAAACTGGACAGACTCAGAATCAGAGTAAAATGAGTTATGTCATTGGAGTCGGAACTAAAGCTAGTCATGAGTAATGAGTCATGTCATTATAGTCTGAGCAAAAACTAGTCGGACTGAGAGCCAGAATATTGAGTCATATCATAATAATAATCTGACATTGGAGTAAGCAAAAACTAGTCAGAGTAATGAGTCAATTCATAGGAGTCTGAGTAAAGCTGATCAGACTCAGACTAATAAGTCATGTCATTGAATTCAGAGCAAATTCTAGGCAGACTGGCAGTCAAATTAATTCCATGGGAGTCATAGCAAAAAATTGTCAGACTAGGATTTAGAGTTAATGACCTATTTCTACATAATGTCCTAGCACACTAATGATATGAAGAAAGCAAAGGTATCAGAATGGTATATAAATGATATGAAGAAAGCAAAGGTATCAGAATGGTATATAAAGACGTAGATATCTAATTTAGTGCACATGACGCATTTCTGGAATAACCTTCATCAGGTACACTCATAGTCAAAAGCTTGGAAAACCAAATAATTCAAGAGTCTTTGCAAACAAGAAAACAAAAGGGCTTAAACAGGGGTCAAAATCGACTTAGGTCACATAATGGTCTAACTCCCCCCCCCCTCTCCCCAAAGCATTCCAGTGGTCTGTATTTATGGCAAGTAAATCCAACTAATTTATATTCACATGCAAAAAAATCCACAAGTTTTACAATTTTATTGTATTATATCCAAAATTTTAGGATGCTACCCCAAAAAATGGGGGGAAAAGAAATTTAAATCATCCATGCTCTTTGTAGAATTTGAACATAAAATGAAATGATCGGTTTGCGAGAGGGTCATACTTTTATCATGTGAATTGATCATTATTTCAAAAATCATCCTACCCATTTTTTTCAATTCTTTTTTTTAAATTAGTATTTAATTTATGCAACTTTATTTAGAATTGTAAACCGGTAAGTATTCTATTGATAGAAATGATGAAATATCTAGAACCATGGTAGTATGCAAGGGTTTCTGAGTGATATTATATATATATATATATATGTAGACTATGCATTCAACATTTAACTAATAAATTTCAAAAAATATTTCGGAAAACAAGCAATCTGATAATTTTCACATTTACATGCTTTTTTTTCATATATTTAAGTTGACACTGATAAATCTTAATGCTTTTGTGAAGTGTAGCTTTCACTAAATTGAGCACAAAATGAAGCACTATTTTTTATGCATATTTATAAAGTTAGGTGAAAGTTAATTAACATTCAGAAATTTTGTGAAAACATTATTAACAATTATTGACCGACATAAAAATTGTACAAATTCATGGTAATTAACAAAAAAAATTGCTTGGATAATGTAGATACAGTAACTATCATGTGAGGCCACTTTCATCATATCAACCAAACTTTGTATGCCCCCTCTGCTAGACATTGCGGTATTAAGTTTTACCAATACCCATACGTATATCCTGCGTTTGGTTTCCACTCAGTAACATAAGTTCACCTAAGCAAATCATTTGAAATTTCTACGCAAGGCAAGGGACAATAAATGGAAGGCTAAGTTCGATTCAGAACTTTACCACTTTTTTCTCTCTGGAATTATGTCCCTTGTTTACTGTAGCTGGAAGTGGGGGCATCCGTGTCCTTTGAACACATTTTTCTCTGACTATTATTGTTTTTTGGACACAATTTGTCTTAAAAGACCATGTTTGTTATGTGGTGGGGTTGTCTCTCAAGACCAGTTTCACTGTATCTATGAATTACTGAAATCACCATTTTATATACCTGTACTAATGGCCACTTTCAGTCTATTATTAAAACTAATGCATTTCCTACTGAAACTGCTAGTAATTTACTTGTACTCCTAGTAGTGAGCTGGCTTATCCAATACAGTCAAACCCTGTTATGTCGAAGTAAACCAGATGAATAATGTTTGTTCAAAATCCTAGTGTTTGAGTTATCCAGATTTGAAATAGGCTCAAATTTACTACGAATAGAACATTTTATTTTCCTTCAAATTGTCACTGAGTTTGAGATAACATGATTTGACTGTATGGCAATAGGCCATTTGCTTATTTCCTAACTTGATTCTAAAATTATATGTTTTAGCACTTTTTGTTAGGAGTTGTTTCCCATTATCTATATAGCTGTGTAGCAACTTCTGAATTTTATAGTTGTCATAAAATTAGCCTCTGATTTTTCACAAGGTTCAAATATCTACAAATTATCAGAAAGTTATACTCACCGCCTTGATATAATTGAAATATTGTTGAAAGTGGCATTAAGCACCATAAACCAAACCAAACCAAACCAACCTTTACTCAATTCTTTGTCCTTTTCGATTCTCTTGCAAGTACAGGTACCATTTTGTTTGTCATAAGGGAAATATCTCTCATATAAAATGTAAATAAACATATAATTTTAGATACATGTCAGGAATGGGCAAAAAGTCTATTAAGCCATTTTTCAGACATTAATAGCTTCAAAATGCCTTTAGAGGTGCTCATCCTTACACAAGAAAACGCATTGCTGATTAGGTAATGGATAAAAGGGAGTTTTGACCTTTGACCTACTTTAACTAACCTTTGACCTGTTATCATTTCAGTGTTGCTCCTATCACAAAGGCAGCATTGAATAGAAATATTTAAATTAGGCCAAGTAGCAAGGTTGTTTTGTGTTTAATAACAACATATTTTTAAATTAAGAAAATATTGAATTTTGTTGTTTTAAAATATTGAAAAGGCTTGGTTATTATTATTATTTTTTTAAACAGCATGTTTGAAATTAATTATGAATAAATTACAAAAACTTTGAACTTTTAAACTTTGAACTTTTTGAATTTTGAACTTGTTTTTCATGGCCTACTTTAGATATTGTTCCCTCAAAGCTTGTACAAAGTAGTTACCATAGTGGTAAACCTTTTTTGAAGGTGGATAAGGGAAAGATTAGAGATTTTGTAGACTGGTTCTTTTTTCTTTATATGGATGTAACCAGTCAGGATATCAAGTTAAGTTGTCTCCCTTGACAACAGAATACTAAATGATCTCCTGGATTCTGTGTACAACTATTATCATACATTGAACTGTATATACTAGATTCAAAGGTATATGGTTATTGCTCTTTCACAATTGGCTGTTATTGGAGAGAATCAGTCAGTTAAAAAATGGTAAAATGTAAATAAAGATGGAGGGAAGACTTTGTAGATTTTAATGTGAATAAAAGAAAGATTCGAATATTTATACACTGCACCAGGCAGAATCTTAATATTTTTTCTGTCTAAAACTTGTTGTTTTTTACTTTCTTTCCTTTCTTTTCTAATTATTGAGTTTTATAATTTCCTACAGAAAAAGCAGGCAAGTTTTCTAATAATTGTATTCACTTGATTGTCACACCACTTATTTGCATTGTTTTTGGTAATAACATTTCTATTGGTTTTGTCAGTCATTTTATTTTAGTTGTCTTTAAGGAATGTGGTAGGTTTACTTTAAGGAACAAGGTAAGCTTTGCTGGCTTTGTTATGTGGTTACTATGGCAATATGTAACTATTCAATACAGACCTAAGCTAAATGTCTATAAACTAAATTATGATCTAAATCACATTGGTAATTTGTTGCAAGGCCATTTTAGGCTGATATGCTGCTTTTACATCAGATGCATGTGAATGATTTCATGTAATACAAATCAGCATTTTGTTCTTACTTTTTGAATAATAAATAGGGTTTATGATGCACTACTATGAATAAGTATTGTCTCTCTCGTACATGTTTTGAATAACTACTATGGTACACTCCTGCGAATAACTACTATGGTACACTCCTGTGAATAACTACTATGGTACACTCCTGTAAATAACTACTATGGTACACTCATGTAAATAACTACTATGGTACACTCCTGTGAATAACTACTATGGTACACTCCTGTAAATAACTACTATGGTACACTCCTGTAAATAACTACTATGGTACACTCCTGTGAATAACTGCTATGGTACACTCCTGTAAATAACTACTATGGTACACTCCTGTGAATAACTACTATGGTACACTCCCGTGAATAACTACTATGGTACACTCCTGTAAATAACTACTATGGTACACCCCTGTGAATAACTACTATGGTACACTCCTGTGAATAACTACTATGGTACACCCCTGTAAATAACTACTATGATACACTCCTGTAAATAACTACTATGGTACACTCCTGTAAATAACTACTATGGTACACTCCTGTGAATAACTACTATGGTACACTCCTGAGAATAACTACTATGGTACACTCCTGTGAATAACTACTATGGTACACTCCTGTAAATAACTACTATGGTACACTCCTGTAAATAACTACTATGGTACACTCCTGTGAATAACTACTATGATACACTCCTGTGAATAACTACTATTGTACACTCCTGTAAATAACTACTATGGTACACTCCTGCGAATAACTACTGTGGTACACTCCTGTAAATAACTACTATGGTACACTCCTGTGAATAACTACTATGGTACACTCCTGTGAATAACTACTATGGTACACTCCTGTAAATAACTACTATGGTACACTCCTGTGAATAACTACTATGGTACACTCCTGTGAATAACTACTATGGTACACTCCTGTGAATAACTACTATGGTACACTCCTGTAAATAACTACTATGGTACACTCATGTAAATAACTACTATGGTACACTCCTGTGAATAACTACTATGGTACACTCCTGTAAATAACTACTATGGTACACTCCTGTAAATAACTACTATGGTACACTCCTGTAAATAACTACTATGGTACACTCCTGTGAATAACTACTATGGTACACTCCTGTAAATAACTACTATGGTACACTCCTGTGAATAACTACTATGGTACACTCCTGTGAATAACTACTATGGTACACTCCTGTAAATAACTACTATGGTACACCCCTGTGAATAACTACTATGGTACACTCCTGTGAATAACTACTATGGTACACTCCTGTAAATAACTACTATGGTACACTCCTGTGAATAACTACTATGGTACACTCCTGAGAATAACTACTATGGTACACTCCTGTGAATAACTACTATGGTACACTCCTGTAAATAACTACTATGGTACACTCCTGTAAATAACTACTATGGTACACTCCTGTGAATAACTACTATGGTACACTCCTGTAAATAACTACTATGGTACACTCCTGTAAATAACTACTATGGTACACTCCTGTAAATAACTACTATGGTACACTCCTGTAAATAACTACTATGGTACACTCCTGTGAATAACTACTATGGTACACTCCTGTGAATAACTACTATGGTACACTCCTGTAAATAACTACTATGGTACACTCCTGTAAATAACTACTATGGTACACTCCTGTGAATAACTACTATGGTACACTCCTGTGAATAACTACTATGGTACACTCCTGTAAATAACTACTATGGTACACTCATGTAAATAACTACTATGGTACACTCCTGTGAATAACTACTATGGTACACTCCTGTAAATAACTACTATGGTACACTCCTGTAAATAACTACTATGGTACACTCCTGTAAATAACTACTATGGTACACTCCTGTGAATAACTACTATGGTACACTCCTGTAAATAACTACTATGGTACACTCCTGTGAATAACTACTATGGTACACTCCTGTGAATAACTACTATGGTACACTCCTGTAAATAACTACTATGGTACACCCCTGTGAATAACTACTATGGTACACTCCTGTGAATAACTACTATGGTACACTCCTGTAAATAACTACTATGATACACTCCTGTAAATAACTACTATGGTACACTCCTGTAAATAACTACTATGGTACACTCCTGTGAATAACTACTATGGTACACTCCTGAGAATAACTACTATGGTACACTCCTGTGAATAACTACTATGGTACACTCCTGTAAATAACTACTATGGTACACTCCTGTAAATAACTACTATGGTACACTCCTGTGAATAACTACTATGATACACTCCTGTGAATAACTACTATTGTACACTCCTGTAAATAACTACTATGGTACACTCCTGCGAATAACTACTGTGGTACACTCCTGTAAATAACTACTATGGTACACTCCTGTGAATAACTACTATGGTACACTCCTGTGAATAACTACTATGGTACACTCCTGTAAATAACTACTATGGTACACTCCTGTGAATAACTACTATGGTACACTCCTGTGAATAACTACTATGGTACACTCCTGTGAATAACTACTATGGTACACTCCTGTAAATAACTACTATGGTACACTCATGTAAATAACTACTATGGTACACTCCTGTGAATAACTACTATGGTACACTCCTGTAAATAACTAGTATGGTACACTCCTGTAAATAACTACTATGGTACACTCCTGTAAATAACTACTATGGTACACTCCTGTGAATAACTACTATGGTACACTCCTGTAAATAACTACTATGGTACACTCCTGTGAATAACTACTATGGTACACTCCTGTAAATAACTACTATGGTACACCCCTGTGAATAACTACTATGGTACACTCCTGTGAATAACTACTATGGTACACTCCTGTAAATAACTACTATGATACACTCCTGTAAATAACTACTATGGTACACTCCTGTAGATAACTACTATGGTACACTCCTGTAAATAACTACTATGGTACACTCCTGAGAATAACTACTATGGTACACTCCTGTGAATAACTACTATGGTACACTCCTGTAAATAACTACTATGGTACACTCCTGTAAATAACTACTATGGTACACTCCTGTGAATAACTACTATGATACACTCCTGTGAATAACTACTATTGTACACTCCTGTAAATAACTACTATGGTACACTCCTGCGAATAACTACTATGGTACACTCCTGTAAATAACTACTATGGTACACTCCTGTAAATAACTACTATGGTACACTCCTGTGAATAACTACTATGGTACACTCCTGTGAATAACTACTATGGTACACTCCTGTAAATAACTACTATGGTACACTCCTGTAAATAACTACTATGGTACACTCCTGTGAATAACTACTATGGTACACTCCTGTAGATAACTACTATGGTACACTCCTGTGAATAACTACTATGGTACACTCCTGTGAATAACTACTATGGTACACTCCTGTAAATAACTACTATGGTACACTCCTGTAAATAACTACTATGGTACACTCCTGTGAATAACTACTATGGTACACTCCTGTGAATAACTACTATGGTACACTCCCGTGAATAACTACTATGGTACACTCCTGTAAATAACTACTATGGTACACTCCTGTGAATAATTACTATGGTACACTCCTGTGAATAACTACTATGGTACACTCCTGTAAATAACTACTATGGTACACTCCTGTGAATAGCTACTATGGTAAAAAATTGTGTGAATAGCTGTTACAGGAAAGCTGTCTGTATTATTAATGTTGCCAACCGTCGACCATAACTCCCTGCACATTAAAGATCACTTTTTTTTTGAAGATTTCGAAAAAAAATGTAGGCACATTTCCACACAAAAGGCTCAAATTATCATCTCTACTCACGATTCTCCATACTGGAAGTGGAAGTCAAAAGAAATTCTGGTTTTCTTTACCTTACCAAATTCCTCTCTTTATTTCATTTCTGTCCAGTTTGTAAGATATTGTTAAATTGATCTCTTCTATTTACATTATACAAATATATCCTCTGTTAGTGAGGGTTATTTGTGAAAAATACCAGTTGAGAGGAGAGGCAAATATCCCAAGCGGCAAGGGACATTTGACTGTCTTTGAAACCGGTATTTTTCGTAAATAACCCTCACTAACAGGGTATATTTGTTTAATTCCGCCGAATATTTAACAGCAAGTAAAACAGTGGCATGCAAGCAGGTTCAGAACTTCAGACCACCTCGATCATTTGATTTTTAAATGAGACTTAAAATTAATCTACGAAAACAGGAAAAATCTTTTCAAAGAAGTGTATAAATTCTGGAACAAACTCAAAAATAAAATCAATCACGGTTTTGCTTTAACATACAACTAGCAAAAAAATAATGCAAATGAATTTGAAATATATATACATTTCAACGATTTCAAGCATAAGGACTGATAATGTCGTCATTTTCTTTACTTTAGCATTGGTTGAAAGAAGAAACCCGAGTAATTCAAATTACATCCGTGACGTCATAAACTATTTAAAGACGGGATTTCGTCTCGAGAAGGGTATTTGCCTATAGTACCGTGGTATGTTTAGGCAAATACCCCGGCAATGGTGGAAAAGCTGAAAAAAACTTAAGAATTGGTAAAAAAAAATACCCCTTTCATCAACCAATCAGAATACAGCATTCTGATATAAGGTGGAATTAAGGTTAATAATTAATTCTTATGAGCTTATAGGGGGGCTTTGTCCCTACAGAGAGCTGCTCAGCACATTAAATAGACTTCTTGTGTGCAAAATGTGCCTCCTTAGCATAAAATTGTGCATCTGCACCTGCTTTGTGTCACAAATTTCACTTGTCAGTTGAAACCTTTTGAGGTTTTCCTTTCGTCTATTGAAAAAAATCACATTAAATAGTAAAACCCCTATTCCAGTAGCTTTTAATGCAGAAATTCTTGTCTTAGAAAAGGGAGACTATACATATCAGAAATCATTGATAATTTCTGAAATAGAAATTCTGTTTATGAAAAACAAATAATGTCATTGGTTAATGGGACAATGGCATGAAGTATCAAGCACAATTAGTCAGTTCACTTTCTGGTTAAAAATTACCCATAATTCATAAATTTTACAAAATATTTGATTGTCTTCTAGCCTTATAAGCTATACAATCATAAAACTATCAGTTTTATACAGAACACTTTAAATATTGAATACATTTATTTGAGTTTCGGGTTCAAAGCTTGTCTTCAAACTGTTATAAGCGTACAGCTTGGTATATTTTTCGTAGTGAAATTCCCCAACTGCATCTATGTCAGTCTGCACAAACACACGCCATTTACAGTTAATGGATTTTGTTAGCAGTTTATGTGGTTGTTATATATCTGCATGATTTTATCCGTTAAAAACGATTTTTGTTGTGCGGTGACCAAAACTAAAAAGCATTTCATCGATATTATCCTGTAAAAATAATGGTTTTTGTCATGCCTAGACCAAAATAAAATAAAAAAAATTGTTGTGTCTTGACCAAAAACAAAAGGCAATTTATCAATTTTATCCTTTAAAAATAAAGATTTTTGTCGTGCCTTGACCAAAGCCAAAGGCATTTTATCTATTAAAATAAAATAAATTGTGTCTTGACCAAAAACGAAAGGCATTTATTAATTTTAACCTTTAATATAACGATTTTTGTCGCACCTTGACCAAAACAAAAGGCATTTTATCCTTTAAAATAATTTTTTTTTGTTGTGTCTTGACCAAAAACGAAAGGCATTTATTAATTTTAACCTTTAATATAACGATTTTTGTCGCACCTTGACCAAAACCAAAGACATTTTATCTGTTTAGATAAAATATTTTTGTTGTACCTGGACCAAAACTAAAAGGCATTTACTTGATTTTATCCATTAAAAACGATTTTTGTTCTGCAATGACCAAAAGGGCATTTACTGAGACTTGAAATAAGTTATTGATGAACAAGGAATGTACAGTCGGTCTGTGTGATTTAATACATGAGGTCCATATCTTTCTTCAGCAATAATTCGAAAATTTGCAACGGTAATTTTTTTCGGATCTCTATATACTATTTCTATTAGTTTTTGTTTGTTTTTGTTTTCTGTTCTTTTACTATTCTCGGTTCATAGAGCATTTTTGTTGAATTATGAGTTCTGTGCTCAAGAACTGTCGGTGCCCTCGGAAACAGGAGAGCTAACTTTAATACCATGTAGTCAGTTGTCATGGACTTAAAAAATACTACTGTGGCGTTGTATAAAAAAAGTGATTCAGGAAAAAACAACTGTGGCATTGTATATTAAGAAGTGATTTAGGAAAAAAAAGATACCAGTTTAACAAAAAGCATGGTTTTCTCTCTGTAGTACTTTTACCTATTTCTCACATCCCTTTCCAAGATGCACTTTCTGGCATGGTGTAAATTCTGGAAAATATAAATCTTTAATAAATAAAATTGATAATTTTTAATGTTTCAATTTTAAAACACTTTTCTTTATACATGTACATGTATCTGATTTTTTTTCTGAATTTAAATATTAGTACATTAACAATGTCAGTAGCAGTTCGTTTATTTATCTTTTTTTGCTTGTTTTCACTTCAAAGTTAACTTTGCCATCTCAACGATCTTTATACGTTACTTTTAGCAAGGGTGTAGCAGACATTCTCAATGGTGCTATCAAAAACTGCAGTTATCTTGCCCTTTTTTAAAATTAGATTGGGGGGGGGGGGGGGGCGGCTATTTAAGCTATCACTGGTATGGCCAAATTCCTCACAATGTTAGACAACTAGCTACACCCCTGCATCTAGTCGTAAAATTTAAAAGCTTATGCATTGAAATATATTTTGATCATGTTCATTAAAAGATTTTACTGCTGAATTTTCTGTCACTTTTAGTCGATGTCAGAATTTTTCTTTTTCTACTGTTTTATCTTTTTCTTTGTTGATTGTAAGAAATAAAGCAAGAATTTGAGTTTTTGATTTTTATGCCTCATTATAATTTTCTTACAGTGACAGTGCAGGGAAAAACTTAAATACAATCAAATCTCTTCGTGTTTTGAGAGTTTTACGTCCTCTGAAGACAATTAACAGAGTTCCTAAGTTAAAGGTATGTCACATTGACAGGTATTGATGAAAGGTACATACAAACATAACATTGACAGGTATTGATGAAAGGTACATACAAACATAACATTGACAGATATTGATGAAAGGTACATACAAACATAACATTGACAGGTATTGATGAAAGGTACATACAAACATAACATTCAATAATTCTTTAATTTTTAATTTGAAAAATTCCATCTGATATATATATTCAGATCATGGAACAGTTCTTTTATTGTTGTTCTTCATCTGTCAGTCACCAGAAGGTGTTAAACATTGTCGGTAACCCATGGCTGATCATGTTGAAATCTTCCACACGTCACTGTTTGTCAACTAACAAAGAAATCCTCGTTATCATGAATCATTTTAGAATATACTTATTAGTGTTTTACAGCCAATCACATCACAGCTTTCTAAAAGAAAAGGATTTCCTTGCAAATTAAATTTATAAGAGCAGGAATTGGTCATGATCATCGATGAATTTTATATCGACTAATCAGATGGTATTTTTTATTATATGTTAGATCCGAAAATATAAGTATTGTTTTGTTTTGTTGTCATGGAAACTACTAAATACAGATTAGTTATGAAATAGAAAGGTTTCGTATACATTTACTGACATGTGACGAGTGCGATCAGCTGTGGGTTACCAATTATGGTTCATACATAATTATTGAAATTTATACCTTTAAGGAATGGGGCATCAAGTTTTACCCTTGTAAACATCAGTACATCACACAATTTGTGTCTTCTCTATAACTTCTATTAGCATGCTCACCTTGACCTTAAGCTCTGATCAGATCAAACCAAAGACTATAAAATTGGTATTTGTTGCTTCTCTGCAAAACATGCAACATTAAAGAGTAACAGCAAAGTCTGGTTGGTTCTCAATCAGGATAATGTTTCCCGAGTGGGGCGATATTTCTATCCGCAGACTGTTGTTCCAGTAAGCTAGCACTATAAAAATCCAACGGAGTGTGTTGGTCTAGTACAAAGCTGACCTCATCATCATTTAATTTAATTTAAGTTTCTATAATATTTGTGTAACCAACACAACATTTTTTTTCAGGCTGTATTTGATTGTGTAGTGAACTCTTTAAAGAACGTATCAAACATTCTCATCGTATATATGCTGTTCTTTGGTTTTTTCAGACTGTATTTGATTGTGTAGTGAACTCTTTAAAGAACGTATCAAACATTCTCATCGTATATATGCTGTTCTTTGTTTTTTTCAGGCTGTATTTGATTGTGTAGTGAACTCTTTAAAGAACGTATCAAGCATTTTCATCGTATATATGCTGTTCTTTGTTTTTTTTCAGGCTGTATTTGATTGTGTAGTGAACTCTTTAAAGAACGTATCAAACATTCTCATCGTATATATGCTGTTCTTTGTTTTTTTCAGGCTGTATTTGATTGTGTAGTGAACTCTTTAAAGAACGTATCAAGCATTTTCATCGTATATATGCTGTTCTTTGTTTTTTTTCAGGCTGTATTTGATTGTGTAGTGAACTCTTTAAAGAACGTATCAAACATTCTCATCGTATATATGCTGTTCTTTGTTTTTTTCAGGCTGTATTTGATTGTGTAGTGAACTCTTTAAAGAACGTATCAAACATTCTCATCGTATATATGCTGTTCTTTGGTTTTTTCAGACTGTATTTGATTGTGTAGTGAACTCTTTAAAGAACGTATCAAACATTCTCATCGTATATATGCTGTTCTTTGTTTTTTTCAGGCTGTATTTGATTGTGTTGTGAACTCTTTAAAGAACGTATCAAACATTCTCATCGTATATATGCTGTTCTTTGTTTTTTTCAGGCTGTATTTGATTGTGTAGTGAACTCTTTAAAGAACGTATCAAACTTTCTCATCGTATATATGCTGTTCTTTGTTTTTTTCAGGCTGTATTTGATTGTGTTGTGAACTCTTTAAAGAACGTATCAAACATTCTCATCGTATATATGCTGTTCTTTGTTTTTTTCAGGCTGTATTTGATTGTGTAGTGAACTCTTTAAAGAACGTATCAAGCATTTTCATCGTATATATGCTGTTCTTTGTTTTTTTTGTAGGCTGTATTTGATTGTGTAGTGAACTCTTTAAAGAACGTATCAAACATTCTCATCGTATATATGCTGTTCTTTGTTTTTTTCAGGCTGTATTTGATTGTGTAGTGAACTCTTTAAAGAATGTATCAAACATTCTCATCGTATATATGCTGTTCTTTGTTTTTTTTCAGGCTGTATTTGATTGTGTAGTGAACTCTTTCAAGAATGTATCAAACTTTCTCATTGTATATATGCTGTTCTTTGTTTTTTTTCAGACTGTATTTGATTGTGTAGTGAACTCTTTAAAGAACGTATCAAACATTCTCATCGTATATATGCTGTTCTTTGTTTTTTTTCAGGCTGTATTTGATTGTGTAGTGAACTCTTTAAAGAACGTATCAAACATTCTCATCGTATATATGCTGTTTTTTGTTTTTTTCAGGCTGTATTTGATTGTGTAGTGAACTCTTTCAAGAATGTATCAAACATTCTCATCGTATATATGCTGTTCTTTGTTTTTTTCCAGGCTGTATTTGATTGTGTAGTGAACTCTTTAAAGAACGTATCAAACATTCTCATCGTATATATGCTGTTCTTTGTTTTTTTTCAGGCTGTATTTGATTGTGTGGTGAACTCTTTAAAGAACGTATCAAACATTCTCATCGTATATATGCTATTCCAGTTTATTTTTGGTGTTATTGCTGTACAGTTATTTAAAGGGAAATTTTTTTATTGTACTGACGAATCAAAAGAAACAAAAGAGGATTGTCAGTGAGTATTATACTCTCAATTTTTAGGGCCGTCATGTCTTGATTATATGGTAGGTGGATTTACAACTACCTGTGCAATCAGTGTGTATCGCCACTAAATTTGTGAGTTCGAATCCCACTCATGGCACGGTGTAGTAGATACAACATTATGTGATCAAGTTTATCAGTAGACTTGCAGTTGGTCGGTGGTATTCTCTGGGTACTCCGCTTTCCTCCAGCAATAAAACTGACCGCCATGATATAACTGAAATATTGTTGAAAGTGGCATTAAACCTTTGATTATTTAAGGTATAGTCAAATCTCCTTTTTTGGATTTCTGATAATTTGGAGTTAAATTGCCGTCCCATTGTAGTTGTTTTAAGTTTTGTATACATGTACAGTCAAACCTGTATTAAGAGGTCACCTTTGTGACAAAGAAAAGGTGACCTTATAAGACAAGTGAACTCTTAAAAGAGGTTCAATTCATATGAAATTTTCTATGGTAGGACAAGAAAAAGGTGACCTTTTTATACAGGTGACTGCTTAACAGAGGTGACCACATGGGCAGGTTTGATTGTACTCCACATCACTAAACCTGGTTATTTCAATCTCTTTATTAGTCATTTCCTTGGATAAATTGAAGTAGGAATATGTTATGTTGCTAGTATAGTCATTCTTGTAGTCAATGGTCACCAGTTTGGGCAAAGTAAAAATGACAGCATTGACAATTGACCTCTTATGTAAGATCTGTCGATCCTGATTTTCAGTTTCGTTCCACAATGATTTGTGCATTACTGTTAGCAGAAGACATTTTTTTAAAACATATACATGTATATTGATATTTCTATTTGCCAAAAAATATATAAAGTTTTATATATTTTTACAGGCCAGCACTAACACGGTTCAATCAATTGAGCATACCAATTGAAATTTCTTTCACCATTTTTTATTTCGTTTCATTTTCCTATTAAAACAACCGTAGCAAAAGCTACATTATGAAAAGAAAGTTTAAACAGTGATGGTCAACAATTCTACTAATATCAACAAAACAAGCAATCACCTCTCACCTAAAGAAAGTTTAAACAGTGATGGTCAACAATTCTACTAATATCAACAAAACAAGCAATCACCTCTCACCTAAAGAAAGTTTAAACAGTGATGATCAACAATTCTACTAATATCAACAAAACAAGCAATCACCTCTCACCTAAAGAAAGTTTAAACAGTGATGGTCAACAATTCTACCAATATCAACAAAACCAACAATCGCCTCTCACCTAAAGATAGTTTAAACAGTGATGGTCAACAATTCTACTAATATCAACAAAACAAACAATCACCTCTCACCTAGAGAAAGTTTAAACAGTGATGGTCAACAATTCTACTAATATCAACAAAACAAACAATCACCTCTCACCTAGAGAAAGTTTAAACAGTGATGGTCAACAATTCTACTACCGGTAATATCAACAAAACAAACAATCACCTCTCACCTAAAGAAAGTTTAAACAGTGATGGTCAACAATTCTACTAATATCAACAAAACAAACAATCACCTCTCACCTAAAGAAAGTTTAAACAGTGATGGTCAACAATTCTACTAATATCAACAAAACAAACAATCACCTCTCACCTAAAGAAAGTTTAAACAGTGATGGTCAACAATTCTACTAATATCAACAAAACAAACAATCACCTCTCACCTAAAGAAAGTTTAAACAGTGATGGTCAACAATTCTACTAATATCAACAAAACAAACAATCACCTCTCACCTAAAGAAAGTTTAAACAGTGATGGTCAACAATTCTACTAATATCAACAAAACAAACAATCGCCTCTCACCTAAAGATAGTTTAAACAGTGATGGTCAACAATTCTACTAATATCAACAAAACAAACAATCACCTCTCACCTAGAGAAAGTTTAAACAGTGATGGTCAACAATTCTACTAATATCAACAAAACAAACAATCACCTCTCACCTAAAGAAAGTTTAAACAGTGATGGTCAACAATTCTACTAATATCAACAAAACAAACAATCACCTCTCACCTAAAGAAAGTTTAAACAGTGATGGTCAACAATTCTACTAATATCAACAAAACAAACAATCACCTCTCACCTAAAGAAAGTTTAAACAGTGATGGTCAACAATTCTACTAATATCAACAAAACAAACAATCACCTCTCACCTAGAGAAAGTTTAAACAGTGATGGTCAACAATTCTACTAATATCAACAAAACAAACAATCACCTCTCACCTATAGAAAGTTTAAACAGTGATGGTCAACAATTCTACTAATATCAACAAAACAAACAATCACCTCTCACCTAAAGATAGTTTAAACAGTGATGGTCAACAATTCTGCTAATATCAACAAAACAAACAATCACCTCTCACCTAAAGAAAGTTTAAACAGTGATGGTCAATAATTCTACTAATATCAACAAAACAAGCAATCACCTCTCACCTAAAGAAAGTGTAAACAGTGATGGTCAACTATTCTACTAATATCAACAAAACAAACAACCACCTCTCACCTCATATCACAAAAACACAAAAAAAGACCACGACATATGGCATTGGAAATCCAGGTCCTGGCTTGGGACAGACACAAAAATGTGACATGGTTAAGCTTGTTAATAGGATCTCATATGCATAGAAATCAATTATTTTTATGATTTAAATTGTGTCTCTATTTCAGGGGTCAGTTTTTTTCATATGAGGATGGCTCAGAAACTCCCTCTGTTCAAGATAGAGTATGGGGAAGAAGAGATTTCCATTATGATAATATTGTACATGCTATGTTGACATTGTTTACAGTAACTACTGGAGAAGGTTGGCCTTTGTGAGTACTTTAGAATTAGGCCATAAGTAATAAATTGTTTGTTTGCCCAAACTTGGCCTACCAAAAAAAAAGGTATCTACTCATTTTTATTTCCTCAAAAACACTTTTTTATTTGTTATTTCTGGATATTTCTAAGCTCCATAGCGAGATGGTATCATATTTCAAATTTCAACACATTTTTAAAGAAAATTTTCTACCTTCCTACCCTTAGATTTGGATCCAATAGACTTTTTAATTATTTGGCTTTCCAATCTTTTGATTTTACACATAACTGATGAAGGTTATTCCAGAAATCAATCGTGCACACTATATTAGATATCTACAATCTTCCGATTTTATAGAATATTATTTTTGCTGATATATTCATTTTCAATTCTATTTGTAATAAAACAAAAAAGGGTCATAAAGTGGAAGAAAATGGCATTAAATGCTGAAATCTTACCAGATTTTACTTGAAATTGTATTGTATTTTTTTTTTTATTATTCATGTGTTAATTTAAATTGCAATGACTGCTTTTTCCAGAGCTTCAGACCATTCATAAAGACTCTAACCTGTTTAGGCATTTAGATTTACTTGCTCCAAAAGACTTTTAAATCATTTGGCTTCAATTCTTTTGACTTTGAAGAAAAATTAAACTATTATAAAATATTTATTGTTTTACTTGAAATTGTATTGTTAATTTTTTATTTTTCATGTTTAAATTTTTTATTTTTCATGTTTTAAATTTTTTATTTTTCATTAATTTTTTTATTTTTCATGTTGAAATTTAAACAAATTAAAATATGGTTACTTTTTTTTCAGAGTATTGAAGCATTCCATGGAGTCTACAAAAGAGGACCATGGACCTAAACAAGCCTATAGGATGGAGATGGCCATCTATTATGTAGTGTTTTTTATTGTCTTTCCATTTTTCTTTGTTAACATTTTTGTGGCCTTAATCATCATCACATTTCAAGAACAAGGAGAGAGTGACTTGGGAGATCAGGACTTAGATAAAAATCAGGTAAATACATAGAACTTCCCTTGTCTTTTCATGAAATTTATACACAAAGTCAGGGACCAAAATAGACAGGCTTGGTGTGATTACAAATCTTTATTACCATTCGTCTGTTTTGGAGTTATGCACCTGTTTATTTAACTAGAAGCAGGAACATTTGTGACCGATGGGCACATTCTTCTGTTTGTTTTTCAGATAAAAATTAGGTTTAATACTTGAGTAGGGCCATGTTATCTCTAAGACAGATTAGATGTTTCCATGGATGATTTTAAAATATAAAATTTAGTCTCTTCATAATAGCATTTACATGAATTTATCTTATAAAACAATTCCAGCCATCCAAGGAGGTAGACATCAATGCTTGTTATTATATTTTAATATATATGATAGATTTTGATTGGATTAAATTAGTCATGTGATAATAAAATAATTGAGATGTTTTGCCAAAATTTGCGCTGCCGGGAAACAACCCTATTTTTCCCGCCGAACAACCCAATTTTCCCCCACAAGGGAGATAACCTATAAAACATTGGCAAAAATTTGCACTACCAGGAAACAACCCTATTGTTCCCTGCCGAACAACCCAATTTCCCCCCACAAGGGAGATAACCTATAAAACATTGGCAAAAAATTTGCGCTACCAGGAAACAACCCTATTGTTTCCCGCCGAACAACCCAATTTTCCCCCCACAAGGGAGATAACCTATAAAACATTGGCAAAAATATAATAAAACAATTACGGCCCTCTGTGTAGGGAAACATGTTTCCCTACACAGAGGGCCGTAATTGTATATTGTTTTGCCTCAAGCTAAAGCTCCAGGTGGAAAACAACTCTCCACAGGTTAACAATTATTGATGTCCACCTCCTTCGATGGCTGTATTTTTTTAATGTTGCATCAAATACCGGTACATCTCATGAAAGGGAACAAAATTACAATGTTAATGGTGATAAGAAACTAATTGTGCATAAGATCATGGCCACGATGTCCTGTCTTGATATTAGAGCAGTAGCGTCAGTTTATGATTTATTAGAAATATATAAATATTTATACATGTATAACCAACTCAGTGGTATTTCAAATGGTTGGCATGCTTGTTGTAAATACAGTAAATCTTGGATTTCATCCCAGGTTGGTTCAAATGAAACACTATTAAATTGGTATTGGTTGTTTCCATGTTAAACATTAAGGAATAAGAACTAAATTCTATTTTGGGTCAGAATTGTCAAGTATTATTCTCGCCATGAAATAGCTGAAAAATTGTTATATTAGCATTAAACAAAAATCACTCACTCACTCACTTATTAATATCTATGTGTGTTTTTTTTTCTTTTCTTTTTTTAGAAACAATGTATAGACTTTGCGGTAAATGCGCGACCTGTGTGTCGCTACATGCCACAGAATAAAAGTTCTGTCAAGTATAAAATTTGGAAATTAGTTGTGTCACCCAAGTTTGAATACTTAGTAATGACACTCATAGCTTTAAACACAATAGTGCTCATGATGAAGGTAAGTCACATGGTTAGTTGATAAGGTCACATGACAAATAAAAACACCTTCATAATAATATTTGTACGTGTATTGGTTTAATTTAATTGAAATTAATTTTGTAAAGCCATGTTGATTCAATTACTCGTCCTGAATATAGCTGAAAAATTACTCGCTAGACGTTAAACACCAATCAATCAATCAATTACATGTTGTTGTATTTGCTGAAATTTATTATGCTATATAAATAGAAAGGTCACATTACAAACATTTGAGTCACATGATATGTAGAAAGAAAGATCACATGAAAACAATTTGAATCACATGATACATAGATAGAAAGGTCACATGATAATATTCTTAATCACATGATATATAGCTAGAAAGGTCACATTATAGATATCTAAATCACATGATTGAATAAATTTTTTGTAACCCATGATTGATTACACTAGTTCTTCATCCATCAGCTATGTATCAATTTACACAAAAATTGTCATTTTGGGATTTTTTTCCCTTGACTGATCTCTATTTAGTAGTTTTTATAACAACATAATTGTATATATAGCTACACTCAAATTTTCCTATTTGGCCAATCTGAACAGATTATGAAAGACACTATCTTACTAATCGATATAACCTTAGAATTTTGAAATGACACTAATGATTGATCCATAGCCAATCAAATTTTATCAGGTTTGTATAATTATCCAAGCTTATACCATGATGCCATATGATTGATTCCTAACCAATCATATGTTGTTTCAGGTTTACATAATTATCCAAACTTATACCTTCTTGTCATGTGATTGACCCTTAGCCAATAAAGTTTTATCAGATTTACATAATTATCCAAACTTATACCATGATGTCATGTGATTGACCCTTAGCCAATCAAATTCTATCAGGATGACAAATTTAACTAGGATAATTTTCAAAACTTATATCATGATGTCATGTGATTGGCATTTAACCAATCAAAATTCAACATATTTGATATAAGGTCTTACAATGTTGTTTATTTGTTTATACAGTTTGATGGAATGAGTGATAATTACAAGAACATTTTGGTATACATGAACATGAGTTTCACGTTCTTGTTCACTATAGAATGTACCCTCAAGTTACTAGGGTTTGGATCGGTAAGGCTTGTTTGGCCTGCTACCGGGTGTCGGTATTTCACCAAAAACAAATTTTCTAATATTGTTATTACCATGGAAATAATTTGTTTTCTTGCTGATTTTTCTTTTCGTTGGAGTTTTGTATACAGTAAATTTGTGTGCAAAATAACGATAACAAACAAAACAGTATTTATTTATGACTATAGTGTATGTCTCTATATCATTTTGACAAATATTTGAAAAAAGCATTTTTTTTTAAATTTTGAATTATTTCCATGGTAACAAAACGGAGCAAATTGCACAACTTGGGAGTAGAATAGTCATTTATAAAAAGATCTTCATTAACTTGACATGTATTTCTCAGATATAAGAAAACACAGAGATTTATATCATAAATAGTTGAAATTGAAGAAAAAAAATAATTTCAACTTTAAAATTGTTGGAGGACATTTTTTTTTTAAAGTCAGCATGGGTAATGGATTTTAAAGGTTTTGGGTGCAGTATATGCCCTTTGAAAAAAATGTCTCCAGACTGCAATATTTCATGCTGAAATTTATGGGATACAATCTATAGATATTCTCTAGATCCATATCATTAGTTTTAAAAAAAAAACGGTGATAAAAAAAATCTTTGAAATGTATACAGATTCAACAGTCTTGGGGGGAGGGGGACAGGGTTTCTGCTGTTTTGAATTTTCGTGTGATTTTTAAGCTCCTGTTAGTCTTGTAGATGGTATTAGTCTCTGTGTTGTTATATATCTGGGTTTCATTTTCACACTTGCTTGCAAACCATGCATGGTTAACAAGATAAATAACACTGAAAAAAAGTCATTCTCAACAATAATATTAAATACATAATTTTTATAATTTTTCTTCATTTTAAGAATAATTCTGCGATGGAATTACAAATAAAAATGTTTGATTCTTGGAAGACTTTTATTTATTAAATATACAATCCATAAATTATTCTTGAGAATGTTGGTACATATTTTTTCATGCATCTCTTGGAGTTGCAGAACAATTATTTTTTCAATTGTGTTTATGCAGTGATTTGGAGGTGTCTGTCCCTCAATTTGTCCTCTTGACCTTTGACATAGTCGAATCAAGGTCATGGTCATTATAATTAGGTCAAACTAATTATCTTTTTCAAAACAGTGCAATATTTCTATAAGTAAACAGTATTTCCTGGTCCATGGCAGTTCATATTGCTATTTTAAAAAGAAATTGAAATATTTTCTTTAGAATTATTATTTTTTGCATAGCAATAAAAGTTGCTCTGAAGGCTGTTCCATTAAAAAGTCTATGGTAGGGCAGGAAAGGAGTTTAAGATTTGGCTCATAACCAACTTATTTTCTTTCTATTATAATAACCCCTATATTTTTAATGGATTAGTCATGAATCAACATCTCTTTATTTGGACTCCTTGTTCAGTATTAAATCATTGTATTTCGCGCACTTTAAAAGATACTGTTTACTTATATAATGCGCCGCCAAACACATAATGCATCATGGGAAATTCACATTTTTAGCAAAATGCATCATGGGAAATTCACATTTTTAGCAAAAATGCATCATGGGAAATTCGCATATTTTAGAAAAATTGCATCATGGGAAAGGTGCACTTTTAATCTTCATGCATCATGTGAACTTCAGTGCACTATTAGCTGTATGTATAATTTTTTTTTTTAACTTTGTGCATATTTTCATGTCTCAATGCTTGAAATTTCAGGAAGACCCTTCAGAGAAAAGTAACGAGCAAGATGATAAATCAAGGGCAAAATCGAAGGACGAAGTCCTCATTTTCATCAATATCATTTTTACGATCTTGTTCTCAATAGAATGTTTTCTAAAGCTATTGGCTTTTGGAATCAAGGTTTGCGAAAAAGAAATAAACTAATGTTGTCTAAACCTCCCTCAGTAGCGTGTTTTGCATGGATAGCTTTAGTTTTGAACCAGAATGTTGTATAATTGTTCCTCCTATCACGAGTGTGTGACTTTATTTTATTCTCATTAATTTGATTATACACCTTGTCAAAATTGAGCGTGTAATTTTGATAATTTCCTTTACTGGCTGTTCATCTGTTAAAATGAGCGATAATTATTTTAATTGACATTGTCATACATATGATTTCTAAACAAAATTATTTTTTATCAGGTGTATGATGGTTTAAGGGAACTCTGTTGTTGAAAAAAATCAATTTTCGATTTGGCATGGTCAAACATCTATTTTTAGCCCAAGGGATATTCTCAATAGTTTAAATATGATTTTTTAGTGCAATGTCTCATACACATGGTAGGTGGGTGGTTTACTGTTTATTTCAATTTCAAACAATATAATGAAGAAGAAAAACGATCAGATATGGGTAATATTTTTAATATCAAATTTATTTAGTCAAGAATTCTTATGAGAATATTGTCATAATCCTGAGATTCATAGTTAAACCTTGTGTAGTTAAAGCTCAAATTCAATGTCCTTAGATTGAGATTTTGTTTACAGTAAAATTACAACTCCGTCATAGTGAAAATCTGTTTTTGTTTACTCTCCGTTAATTGGACTTCAACATTATTTTGTTTTTATAGTATTATTGTTTTGTGGGGGTTTCCTTGATTTAATCTTACAAACTCAATTAGCAAGTCATTGTTTAAAAAAATAATAGAATGGCATAGAGGCAAATTATAAAATTTCAAACTTTATTTTGGCAGCGTGTATAGTGGCTTTTTCTTTTCATTCAAAGTAAATTGTTTTAAGTATGTACTCTGTCTATGTAAGTTTCATTTGTTAATAAAGAAATTGATCCACAATGTTTCATTATATAGACATGATAGGTATTTATTTTAAATAGATTTTCGTAAATTTGAAGAAATGAAAGGTTTCAAACTTGATCAACTTGATGTACATAATAATATGCAAAGACAATTTTAAGTTTAATTTAACTTAAGTGAAACTAAATGATTTTTGTAGATTTTTATGCCCCAGCTGCTAGACATCGGGGAGGGGGGGGGGCAGTAAGTTTTACCCACAACTGTGTGTCCTGCATTTGGTTTCCACTCAACAACTTAAGCTCCTTATAAGCAAATCATTTGAAATTTATACATAAGATCAGGTACAATAGAAGGAAGAAAAATTTGATTTTGGACTTGACCACTTTGTCCATTCTGGAGTTATGGCCCCTGTTTACTTCAGCTGAAAACTGGGACATCAGTGTTCTATGGACAAATTCTTCCATATATTTTTTTATCGGTATAGTCATTTGTTATAGCATTCAATTGTACCAGTATTTTGAAATCTAATCCTTTGTACTTCAAATTTCAGTTATTTGGTAATCAATTTTAATATATTACTATATTTTCTGGAATATAGATTTATGTGATCAGTAAGTCTATGTGGACAATAGGTGTGGACTATAGGGCTAATTAGTATGTTATCTTTTGTTGGGACTATAAGTCTTTGTGAACTGTTTGGCTAAATGATGCATTGCCTATTTTCGATTCTGGACTATAGGTATTTGTGGACTATAGGGCTAATTGTTGTTGTATTATCATATATTTCTGGACTATAGGTCTAAATGGTGTCATATCATATTTTGTGGACTATGTATATTAAGTTGATGCAGACAATAGATCTAATTGTTCTATGTAAACTATATTACCATATTATCAGTACTACAAGTCCATGTTAACTGTATGTCTGTATAGAGTAAAGGGGTTAATTGGTTTGTTTTATTGAATTTTTTTTTTTTGAATTAATTTTAAATATTTAATGTCTTGTAAGTCATTTCTTGGTATCTGATGATTTGTTCTCCATTTCTTAGCTTTTCCATAAATTTTACTGACATTCAACTTGGCAGCATGACACTTTCACTGTTGATAAGATGTTTTTTTTTAAATCTGACCCCAAAAAAATTAAAATACGTGTGTTTCTGCTAGCCCTACTGACCCTAATTTTTGGTGCCTCTCCTAAAGTTATATTGCCTATTGGACAGACTTTGTTAAAGTCAGATCCTTGTCCTGTATACCTTAAAAAAATGTTTTGCCTACCTACCAACCCTATTTTATTTCTCAAGAATGTTAGTGAAAATGCAGGTATTGATATTTTGACCTGTATTGATACAATAATGTATTTAGTGATCTTTCTTCAAAGTACCTTTTTTGCAGTTAAGATACCTATTTTTGACTCTTTGATGATTACTGATTAGTTTTGCTGCTGAGCTGGTTTGTGGGTAGAGTCTCTTCTTCTTCATTTTCTTCTATTAAAGCAAATGTGTTTTACAAGACATATACAAAATGTTTTAGGTCTTAATCCCTCTTCTTAGCTCGCGTTGCCAAAGGCAAAGTGAGCTTTTGCCATTACTTGGCGTCCGTCGTCCGTTAACTTTTCACATTTTAATCTTTGCCTCTGAAACCCTTTAGCCTATTGAAACGCAACTTGGTAGAAAGCATCTATGGAAGGACCTCTATAAAGAATGATCATTTCGTTCCGATCTGTTAACAAACATGGCCGCCATAGGCAATTCTTGTTTCTGGTTGGTCCGACAGGTGAGCGACACAGGCTCAGCCCACTGAGCCTCTAGTTTATTGAACGAATGTAATGTAGTTATTTGATCAACATAGAAACTATGGTGAGGAAGATAATGTTCATGACAAGAAATATAGTACATAGTATGAAATGCATGAATACGTGGAATACAGATTTAAATTTGCATATATTTTTTTCACTGATAGAAATATATAATAAAAATTCTACAAGAAACACATGTTCAAATTCTCAGAGTTTCTATGTCAACTTGTATCCAAGAACACCAGACTAACTTAAATTTCTAGGCCGCTAGAATGGTTTTTATGAAGGGAGCCTGTTAAATTATATTGACCAATGAAATTGGCTGAAATTTGAAATCAAACATAAAGAGCAAAAAAAAACAATTAGAGCAAATTGGGTAACATTTGTGAACCACTCAAATTCTTCAGTTTTAGATAAAAATATCTAAAAAGATTATTAAAATTGATTTGTCGTCCTTGATTTATACATTCTGAAAATAGTATACGCTTAAAATATGTATTTGTGAATGGTTCTTTTTAACACGGAGAAGCAAGCGTTTAATCAGATTTGTTGTTTACCAACCCAGGAATCAACAATGAAATTCTGTCAGGGGTGAGTGTGTGTGTGTTATCAAGTTGACATAAAAACCGTGACAAAAGAGATTGCAAAAAAGATATAAAAAAAAAAAAATTGTTGTGGGGGGAAAATTCATTAAAAAATGGCAGATAAGAAACCCAATTCACTGCACAGATACACAATTTGTCTAGCTAAGGCTTCAATGCTTGTTAACAAAAACTCACATAATTATAATCAAATATTACTCACTGATTTATTTCTTTATTACACTATTAGAAAGGGATTCTAATTTTTCACCACTTGGCAAGCATCTTTGTTTCAGTATTAAACAGTATGTCTTGGCATTTTTAAAAATTGGATCACTTGCGAAAAACCCCAAAAGATTTACACTGTTTCCAGAGGAATGAAATGTACTGGTACCTAGTAAGGCCAGTGATGAACAAATGTAGAATAGATATACAGTCGAACCTCGTTAACCTTGAACTCTGATAAGTATGATTATCTCCCTTGTCTCTGGTACTAAGATTCCCCAGATATCTCAAATACTCTGTTAATACATAGTAAAAAAATTGTTGTATAATTCAATTTCGATATAGTGCTGTTTGGCACTATTAGTCCGTAATTCTATATTTATTTCCCTCAGATATCTCAAAAACTCTTTTAATGCATAGTAAAACAAATTGTTGTTTAATTCAATTTTGATATAGTGCAGTTGGGCACTATTAGTCCATTTTTCTATATTTATATTCCTCAGATATCTGAAATTCTATCTTAATACGTAGTTAAAAAATCGTTGTTTAATTCAATTTCGATATATTGCGGTGTGGCACTATTGATCTATTATTCTATATATATATATATATCCCTCAGATATCTCAAAGACTCTTTTAATGCATAGCTAAAAGATACCGTTTTTTAATTTAATTTCGATATGGCAAGGTTTGGCTGTAGAGGCAAGGTACAATCTATCCCTTGAAGCAAACCACTTTTTTTTTCAGTACACCTAAATATGATATTGTAGTCAAATCAATTATATAGCAGCATGCAATATAAAAAAAAAATGTTTTTATTTTGCTGGATGTCCTTGCTTATTATGAGCCTCAACGTACTTTTTTCTCATTTTTTTTCTTTACAGATCTTTTCATTTGATATATAATAAACACGTATACAAATATATATATTTATATATCTTCAATTTTTATCTATTTCAGTTGATACTAACCTCATATTTTGTCAACCTCAGTTTAAACACCTCTAAGTGTTTATTTTTTTTAAAACGTATATTTTTAATGTTTCAATTGTAGTTTTATATTGTGTGTAATTTTCAGGTTTAAAGATGTTTTAATGTTTTATAGTTAAGGGATTTTTTAAAAAGATGTGAGAACTGCTTAAAGCTTTAGCTTAAATTAATTATTTTAGTCAGGAATATCACATGAAACAAGATGGCCACCAAAAATACCATAGGCCCCTGTGGAAAAAATGTTTTAACATTATTCTTATATTTAAGTCAGGAATTTCACAAGCGAAAATGTTCTTATTGATAAAGATGGCTGCTAAATATGGCATAGGACACTGGGGAATTTTTTTTTTTAAATTATTCTTATATTTATGACAGGGATATCACAAGCGAATATGTTTTTATTGAAAAAGATGGCCACCAAATATAGCATAGGACACTGGGAAAAAATGTTTTAAAATTATTCTTATATTTATGTCCGGAATATCACAAGTGAAAATGTTTTTATTGATAAAGATGACTGCCAAATATAGCATAGCGACTATGGGAAAAACGTTTTAAAATTATTCTTATCTGAAATCTCTAACCATGAAGGCTGGGATGGTTGATCTTTAACCAACAGTTTGCTTTTTTTTGTGGTAAATATTCGTTTTACAGGTGCTGCCCTGTGCCGCCGGTAAAACTGCATTTGCTACCATAAAATCCCCAATTGATGCCAGCACCATATACTGTTATAGACAGTAATGGTCTCATTAAACTTGGCATTAAGCACCAATCAATCAATCAATCATTAATTTAATGTGATATTAATTGGCAATAACCAAATGACTGATTTAATTAATTAAAGCTTTGAACAGTTTTTGTCTTAAACAATTTGAATTTTGTTTAAATTGGTTGCTTTATAGAATTGTTATCTTTGTCTTAAGTAATGTAATTCAAAATCTCAAATGTTTCAAAGTTAATACAAAAAATTCAGGAGGAAAATTAAAAAAAACCAGTGAAATGTAAAAAATGAAAGAAATTTTAATTATGGTAATTTTATTTTAAAACATGATTTTATTGTTATAATATTTTTTTATGTTTTTCTTCAGAATTATTTCCGTGATCCTTGGAACGTGTTTGACTTCATAACTGTAGTTGGTAGTATAGTGGATGTGTTGATTAGCTTTATAAGTATAGGGGTAAGTAAAAGATCCCCAGGACCATCCACGTGTGTGGATTGGGGGGAGTAACAGTGTTATATTTATTCACCTTTGTGTTTATGTTTTCTCACCTTGGTTAAATTGTTTTTAGTTTGATTTCTGTGTGTGTTTTGTATGTATTGTGGTTTAATGGCATTGACAGAATTTAAAGTTTTAAATTTATCACCATTCACTTTTGTTAAAGGATGCAGCACCTATATGTTAGTTATATTTTTTCCCTCTTTGTACCGGTAATTCAAACTAGGTCTACAGTTCATGAACAAAAATTTATTGACAGCGGCTGTACTTCTTAACATTGAATTTGGTTAATTTTGATAAAATTAAATGTACAGTATTTTTAAAATGACTTTTTAATGTGATAAAGTTATGTAATAAGGCATACACAGTAGATATGAAAATATTTTGAATATCCTAATATACAAAGCAATAATACATATTGAATGATAATTTTCCGTTCCAAATTGAATGGCATCATCCAATATTTTGGTGTTAGGGTTATGGTGTTTAATGCCACTTTCAACAATATTTCGGTTATATCTTGGCAGTCCAATATTTTGCAATGTGGTTTTAAAAAGAAATAAGAGAAAAAATAAACTATAACAGTTTACGATTAACTTTCTAAAGGTAAAGGTTTTGGTAAAATATATTTAAGTTAAGAATATATCAACAATCCACACAAGGTAAAAATTAACTACCGGTATTTTAATCATATTTAATAGACCCCCAAAAAAAAGACAGTAGTAGTTTGTGCCAAAATCATTTTGACAAACTAGCCATTTTTACCTATTTGATTAAGCAAATTTTATGCAATTTTTACTAGACTGGGGCATAGGGCTAGTGGTTTATTGGTACAGACTGCAATAGGATCAATGCAAATTTTCCAACCGGGGAAATCTCCTTTAAAAAAAAAACTGACCATGTGGAAATTAAAATTTAGGATATTTTTGTGATCTTAATGAACAGAGACAATTGTTTCTATCAAATTTAATATTTGCTTTATTCCACATTAAATTTCTCTGTTTTATCATGACTAAAGTTGCGAGTTTGAATCCCGCTCAGGCGAGGTGTACTCGATACAACATTATGTGACAAACTTTGTTAGTGACTTGTGGCAGGTCAGTAGTTTTCTCCAAGTACTCCGGTTTCCTCCACCAATAGAACAGACCGACATAATATAACTGAAATATTGTTGAAAGTGGCGTTAAACACCATAACCCTAACCCCTGTTTTATCATGACTACCAGATTTTAGTTAAGGAAGACTTTCAGGAATACTGATTGTTGATCAGTAACTGGTCAACTTTCTTGCATAAAGATATAAGTTTTAAGACATAATTTGAGGAGCTAAAAATTGTGACACTTGACCTCATTTACAGGTGACAGCATAATAACAATTAGACCATCAATTGTTTCAACACTAGCTGCTCAAACAAGCTAGTCGCATGTGGTGTTTTGTGTTGTTAGGATTGAGAAATATAAGTGAGTTATCTCCTTTGTTTAACTTTATCAAGGGAGATAATCTAAGGCCCTGTGGAAATTCTTAGTTGATTAAAAGGGAGATAACTTACTACTGTTTTTCATAAAAAGAAAAGCATAATGTTAATATGTCATAGGAAATATAAATGAAATAAAGCTTATAAATTCTTAAATTGACCCTGATTTACAACGATTTTATTTTCTTGTACAATAGATGGGTGAGGTAAAGTATAAAAGTTCACAGTTCACAGTTGAAAGTTCATCTCATTATTAGTAGTCATAAAAGTGGACATTTTTTTATATTCATGACATTTTCTATTGAAAATTTTTATTTAAGAATTTAATGCATTCTTTTGAAGTTTCATTGGGGTATGAAAGCGTTGACCGAAGTACTTTTTAGCACTTCATGTTGAAAATGTAGTTCGATCAATGCTTTCATACCCCAATGAAACTTCAAAAAAATGCATTCAATTCTTATAATTATATTTAAATCACACCAAAATTTAATATAGTTGAATTTTTCGTTGTGAATTTTATTTGTGTTAGATTATTTGCTGTTGGAAATTACTACGCCATTGATTGTTTATATCTGACGTCGTCGTGGAGGCATGTGCAAGTTCGGATTTGAGTTTCATTGGGATGTGAAACATCACTTTGTAGTTTATAATCATGTGACCACTTCATAACCAATCATATTGTAACATTTCAATGAAAAACGGAAGTAATGTAATTATGATAAAATGAAAGAAAATTGATACCCAGTAGTTCATATAACTACATATTCAGTTATTTGCAGGTGTCGGAAGGGGCTGTCGTGATCGTATGGTAGTTGGATTTACAACTACCTGTGCGATCAGTGCCTACCACCACTAAAGCTGTGAGTTCGAACCCCGTTCAAGGCAAGGTGTACTTGATACAATATTATGTGATACAGTTTGTCAGTGACTTGCGGCAGGTCCATGGTTTTCTCCAGGTACTCTGGTTTCTTCCACCAAAAAAACTGACCACCACAAAATAACTGAAATATTGTTGAAAGTGGCATTAATCACCATAACCCTGACCCTATATTGATTCTTAATGTTATTTCTTACACCGTATGAAGGAATTCTTAATGAACACGTGAACAGCATGACTGAAACAGAATATAGAAGACAAAAATATTTTATTTTCAAGAGGGAAATTCTGTCTATTTTTTGCTTCATTTTTTCACAATGTTTTCTGTTGGAATATGAAAATATAAGCAACACCTCACACTAATGCATATGCATATATGGTCATCAAATAGCATCAGCAGTTTCGGCACCAATAAAAAACAAATTAACAAAGCAAGTTATTGCTTAATTGCAAATTTCTACTGTAATTCCAATTTTGTTATTTTACCATACTCAACCGTGTATAATGCACAGAAATTAAGTGAATTTTACCATAATATACCGTATATAATGCACAAAAATTAAATGAAAAATGTCCACTTTTATGGTATTAGTTATGAATGACAATTACAATGCTTTACATGTGATAATTTTATCATCTGTACATATATATATATATAAATACATATATATTCTGAATGCTAGAATCTAATGCAACTTGGGTCGTCTTTTTCTCCGTAATACCACCATTTCAAAATTCTTGTTACATGTATTATATGCAATTTCGCGAATGTACTAAATTTATATGTCTTTGAACTATCTTCTCTAATTTACATCTATTCATAGTTTTTTTGGTGTTTTTTTTATTATTATTATATTAACATTTAAAAAACCTGCATGGTATTAAAAAAAAAGTCCAGTGATTGACTTTTGATTGCAAAGACTTTGTTTACCAATGAATGCAAATTTTAAAACTTTGACCTATATATGAATGTGACCTTCTTTTAGCTAATGTAATTATTTGCTAGTTATGCACATTTAATTAATTTGTCTTATGATTTCGATCTGATTTATATAATTTCGCAAAATATGTAGCACTCTGTTAACAACTAACAGATCTCAATCTAACATCGTGTCTAGGTAAACTTCGGTATTCTCTAGGTTCTTCCTTACCTGTACCCACTGGCAAAATATTGTCAGCTGCATTTTCATTGGTTAATTTAAAGTTCACTTGGATGTAAGGTTAAATCAAGTAATTTTAGATGTCAACATAGAGTAAATTTCAGTCTGATAATAGTAATTTGTTAAATACGTTATGCCGGATTGATCTCTTGACAGACAGGATTTAACCTCGAGTTAAAATATACCCTGTTACATCACTCTTAACAAGGTGCCATAATTTTCTGTTTGTTATACTATTACAGTACTCTCCCACTAATAAGGCCACTCCCAGAGTCCCACCAAAGGCCACTCCTATCAAAGGCCACTCCCACCAAAGGCCACCCACTCTTATCAGGCCCCTCTCACAATAGTCCCCCTCTAATAAGGCCACTCTTATCAGGCCCCTCTCACAATAGTCCCCCTCTAATAAGGCCACTCTTATCAGGCCCCTCTCACAATAGTCCCCCTCTAATAAGGCCACTCCCACCAAAGGCCACCTACTCTTATCAGGCCAAATTTCAGATGCACTGAGATAGTAAAATACTACTAGGTTATCGACTTCAAGAAAGTCCACCCCTCTTATAAGGACACTTCTTCATTGTAGAAGGGGTGATTTTATAAAAGGGGTACTGCTGTACATGTATATGTAATACTCAAAACTAAGGTTCTCCTCCCTAAGGAATAGGTGACCGTGGCCAATTTTGGCTATTCTGTTGAGGCAATCCTGTTGAGGCACTTTGGTTTTATTGATCCACAGCACTTTTAAATTATTTGGCTCTCCAATCTTTCCATTTTGAGGGTACCTGATGAAGGTTATTCAAGAACGTGCCGTGCACACTAAATTTGATACGTTTTTATTAAAATGTTGACTGATTTTACTCACTGTAAGATTTTCAATAATGACAAGAAAAAATTGATATCAAAGTGCATCAGGAAAGCAGGTGTTGTGCCATTATAGTAGCTCATAGTCTTTCTATGAAAGATGTGATATGAAAGACGTTAGTATTGCTTTTCTGACGGAAGCAGCATCAACAAGTTTGCTCAGTTTGTCAGCAACAAAGTCTACCATATTTGATAGAGGTTAATCATGACTCTTGGTTGTATTTTATGATACGGTGAAATCTGTCTAAATCGAACTTGAAATAGAGTTCCAATTTATGAAATCCCTGTTAATTTCACCTGTCTATTCTGAACACAAAAGCTGGTCTGTCGCAAGGATGTTCAGTTTAGACAGGTTTCACTGTTATTACATCTACATCTACCCTATATTCAATCAGTTGCTGTGACATCAAAAAGTTTTAGTTTGACTTCGCTAATGGAGAGGTGTACTTGTTACAACTTTATGTGATTAAGTTTGTGTACAATTTGCAACAAAAAGTCGTTGGTTTCTTCCGAGTACTTTGGTTTTCCTCTACCCCTAGGTCCTCACCCTGCTAATTTCTAGCACTGTCCAAATTATGCTTAATACTGATTTATGTTAATTTATTCAGAAAATAAATTAAAAAAAATCCTCTTTTCAAAAATGTCACCCCTTTTCTTCAGGCACTCTAGATTCCCCTTCCTTGATATAGCTGAAATATGGGTGAAATTAACATGAACCAACATACTAACATGACGGGTGCTACTAGTGGAGCAGAAACTGATTATCCTTCCAGAGTACCTGAGTTCACCCCCGGTTTTTAGTGGGTTTTCATATTACTCAGTCTTCTCTGTTGTGTTTTGTGTAAAATAAAGAGTCTTATTTTGAAAGTACACGTAATGGTTAAATTAAAACATTTTTTGTTTGAAAGCTATATGTGACTTTTTTGCTATTTTGTTATTGTTTATTGCTATTCTTATAATTTACAGATAATTATTGTCTTATTGAAATTAAATATTTTGTTGTATATTGATTTTATTTTGTTGTTTGGGGATCCAGTAATATCTAACAATATTTTATATCTGGTTACTTCCAAGTAACCCTTCAGTCTGTTCAAAACCACAAGATTGTGTAGCCTCAATGCTGATTGGTTGCTTGAATGAACTATGACCTATTTTAATTTATGCATGTCTTAGTAATTTCTCTCACTTGTTCCCCTTACTGATACCGGGATATGTCTCAGCATGTCAGATCTGATAAACCCCCATTAAGGGACACATGCAAATGATTCTGTGTCATGACCTTTACCATCCAATGAAAATGGTGCTTAGATGACTATGAAAAAGTTATATTTAAAACTTAAACTGCTATGGTTCCTACGAGCAATCCAATTGGTCATGAAAAGAGGTCACAACCCATGCAAAATGTATTTATCATATCATTAAATATTCATGACATAGGGTCACTTGCATTTAACCATGCCAAGATATACCAATAAATGAGAGCAAGTGACAGATGTGATTTTAATCAGATTGTCTCAAGAGGTGATTGTTTTCTCCG
Organism: Bathymodiolus brooksi; assembly: GCA_963680875.1. Taxonomy (NCBI): domain Eukaryota; kingdom Metazoa; phylum Mollusca; class Bivalvia; order Mytilida; family Modiolidae; genus Bathymodiolus; species Bathymodiolus brooksi. The sequence goes on along the minus strand of OY804588.1, from coordinate 29,249,904 downwards.
ATTAATATAAGAATGCCTTTCTGTAAATGTACATGTAGGTATAATATCAGAACAATGTACAATTTTTAACAAGTGCATGTTAGTTAAGAATCTCAAATAAGAAGCCATTTTTCATCTACTCGTTCAATTGTGAGACTACTTACAGACAGATATGACTAATTTTCATTCATACACACCTATTCATTTTCATTTTCATTCCAGTTTAAAAAAAATTCCATATCATTAATAATTATTAACTACATGTATTAAGGTATTAATTTACATGTATTTTTAATTTGTTCATTACAGAATAGCTATGCAAGCTTCAATATTGGTGTCTTCCGGTTGTTCCGTGCAGCCAGGTTGATCAAGTTACTACGTCAAGGTTATACAGTACGACTCCTATTATGGACATTCCTTCAGTCATTCAAGGTAGGCAACTCTTTAAAAAAAAATTGTACGTGTATGTTATGATTGATTTATTGATTGAATGGTTGGTTTATGCTCCTTTCAATAAATGTTCAGACGTGTGCTACTAGTGTAGCAGGGACTGCTTGCCCTTCCTAGGTTTATATTGCTCAATCTTTAATTTTCTGTTTAGTGTTTTGTCAACCATTTTTTGTCTTTTTTTTCCTTTTTTTCCTTTTTCTATTAACAATTGTATTGTCTTTCCTTTGATTTATGGCTTCTTATTATCCCTTTAGAATCTTCAAACTTGTCTTTAGCCATATCAAGACCACCTTCAGTAGTTAAGACAACAGCCCTCGTTATAATGACCCTTGCATTAATTTATTTACCATAGTTTGTGTTTGGTTTTTCTCACGCTACTGAGAGTTTCATTTATTCATTTTTATTGGACTGAGATGTTCCGGTCTCACCTATTATACTTGGTGAGACAGTGTACACAGACATTTTCCTGCTATATTCGTGTCCACTTCATATTTCAAATTACTTTTTTTGGCTTGACTGTCAAATAAAATTATGAAATCCTGTGCATATGACATATTTTTAATGTATATTTTTTTAATTTACGATCTTGAACATGTAATCATACCTGTATTGACCCACAAACACACTTTTTTTCTTTATTTATTTTTATTATTATTTTTTTTATATATAGATTTTTCACATTGTTTAAGCAGTAAATTAATCATTTATGACCAGATTTTAATATTAATTGACTCCAATTTCATCTTTCTTTCTGGTTTTCAGCCATGACTCAGATGCTGTTTTGTTATAAGTTGTAACATAATTTTCCGTGTTTTATTTACAGGCCTTACCTTATGTATGTTTGTTGATCCTAATGCTGTTTTTTATATACGCTATCATTGGAATGCAAGTAAGTGTTACACACACATGCAAATTAACCAGTTTTAATATTTTTATAATATTACAAGATTTCAGGGACAAATAAAATTAAGAGTCCACACTCATTTTGTAAAGAGAACCTCTATTATAGTACATTATACTTTAGTACTCTAAACCACATGGTGGTGTAATGGTTAGCATGCCCATCTTGAGTGCTGTAGATCGTTGGTTCAAGACATGGTTGGGTCAAACCAAAGACTATAAAATTGGTATTTGTTGCTTCTCCGCTAAGCACAGATCACTAGCAAAGACTGGTTGGCTTGGAATCAGAATAATGTGTCCTATTGGAGTGACATGTCTTTCCACATATTGTTGTTTCAGTGAGCTAGAACTATTTAAATTGTTTATCTTGTACAAAGTGGACATCATCAAAATCGTCATCGTCTCATCAAAATGTTACTTGTTCTTGCCATAAAATTGCTGAAGAATTGCTCATTTGGAGTTGAGCAGTAATCACTCACTATTTTAATACTTATGTTAATTTATTTTGATTTCATCAGTAGATTGTGTATCATGACAACAAATGATTCTTCAGCAATTTCTGAAAGTTTTTTTTTTTAAAGATTCAATTTCATGTTACTCATAAGAGAAATAACTCTTATTAAAAAATGTATAAAAATTTGTAATTTTATAATCAAATTGGTAATGTGTAAATGGTCTATTGTTTGAGAGACCACATCGGAGGGGTAAGAGGAAAGGCTGGTTAGCTCAGAATCAGAATAATGTGTCAGAGTGGATCGACAAATCCACCAGCGGACTTATTTCAGTGAAATAGCACTATTGAAAAATCCAACTAAGCTTATTGATCTAGTACAAAGCAGACATCATCATCATCTCATTAAAATCTTAACATGATATTATGATATAGCTGAAAAATTGTGCTCATTTGGCATTACACAATGATTGCTTAAACTATTGTTTGAAAATTAAAGAAATATTAAATGAACTGCATATAATTATATCTTTATTTATATTTTTTTCAGGTTTTTGGAAACATTAAATTAGACTCTCATACTGCTATCACCCGTCATAATAATTTTAGACATTTTTTCCAAGCTTTGATGTTACTATTTCGGTAAGTATATAATTTTTAGAATAATGAAATATTTTATGAATGGCAGGCCTAATAAACATTTTATTCCTTAGAAATATTATGGAAAATTTTCTTAGTATTGAATAGACTACAGGAGGTATGCACTTAGTATTGAATAGACTACAGGAGGTATGCACTTAGTATTGAATAGACTACAGGAGGTATGCATCTTAGTTTATCAACAAGAAACAGTAGTGTTGGATAAAAAGAGCTTATTAAAAGTAGGAATTTGTAAAGAACATATAATGTCACTTTTCCATATCTAGATAAAAACACAAGAGAAAAACCTTGAAAATAAATATGGAGCATAACACTTGTATGAATAAGGGTGTTAAACTTTACAACACAAATGACATGTTGAACATTTACAAGGAATGCTGCTCTTTTCACAAAAAAAAAAAAAAAAAAAAAAAAATTGTTTTGTATGAAGTATTCTTGTGTTATAATACATGAATTTGAAAACTATCATTATTGTCTGTGTATAGTACATATAGTAATATGTTATGCCCACATCTTTTGAGTTTTCAATGACTGATGGATATTGTAAGTTTTGTAAGCTTTATGAACAAAAAGGGACTCGAGGTCATGATCGTATGGTAGTTGGCTTTAGAACTACAAATGTACCTTTGCAGTCAGTGCCTATCATCACTAAAGTTGTGAGTTCGAATCCCACTCATGGCAAGCCAGCGAGATGTACTCAATACAACATGATTTGATAAAGTTTGTCAGTGACTTGTGGCAGATCGGTGGTTTTATTTGGGTACTCCGGTTTCCTCCATCAATAAAACTGACTGCCATATGATATGTCTGAAATATTGTTGAAAGTGGCATTAACAATCATAACCCTAACCCTGAACAAAAAATATGGGTATTGTGCATAAGTAATTGCAGTATTCATTTTGATAAACAATTCAAACCTGATTATTAATGTATATATGTCTTTGCTATTCTGGTTCTATAATTATTTCAGGTGTGCTACGGGAGAGAGTTGGCAGCAGATTATGTTGTCATGTCTAGGTGGACAATCATGTGACCCAGAGTCTGATTTACCGGAGAAGTCATGTGGTCTTGATATTGCCTATCCATACTTTGTGTCTTTCATATTTTTCTGCTCCTTTCTTGTAAGTATAATTTTTTATATGAAAAATAACTTTATAAAGATGTGTGTCATGTCAAAAATCATGTGACACAAAATCTGGTCTGAATTTATCTAATGATACTTCAATCAAGTGTTCAGAAATCATGAGAACCAAAATTCACTTATTCTTGCTTTTATTAAAAAAAAACATACTATAACATCCTTAGCGATACTTTTTTCTCAAAAAATTATTTTAGTGGTTGACGGAAAAGGTGTGAATTATACATCAATGCGCATTATCCACAACAAACTACGGTAATTCTTGTTTATTTTGCAGATGTTAAATTTGTTTGTTGCTGTTATTATGGACAATTTTGATTACTTGACAAGAGACAGTTCTATACTGGGGCCTCATCATTTAGATGAATACACTAGAGTGTGGGCAGACTATGATCCTGGTGCAACGTAAGTATTGTATTAAAATCGTAAATACAGTCAAACCTGTCTAAGCGGAACCCTTTTGGGACTGAAGAATTTGTTCAGTTTAGATAGGTGTTTGGTTTACACAGGTTCAAATTACATAGACTTTTAGTACATGGGACTGTAAAGTCTGTCTGGTTTAGTCAGGTTTTCAGAATACTAAGGTTTTGTTTTAGACATGTTTCACTATGCAATTTAATTTAGTGTGCACAACACGTTTCTGGAATAACCTTCACCAGGTACGCTCAAAGTCAAAAGATTTGAAATCTAAATAATTTAAGTCATTGTGAACAAGTAAATCAAATGGGCCTAAACAGGATAGCTGAAATTGACTAAAGTTACATATGCCTAAGAGAGATTGACCTTTGTTTTTGATGAATTGTATTATTTAAGAACTGTAAATTTCAAACAGTGGCCGTTGTGGTTCTGATCGTATGGTAGATTTACAACTACCTGTGCAATCGGTGCCTATCACCACTAAAGTAACTGTTGTGAGTTCCAACCCCGGCGAGGTGTACTCAATGCAACATTATGTGATAAAGTTTGTCAGTGACTTGCGACAGGTCAGTGGTTTTCTCTAGGAACCCCGGTTTCCTCCACTAATAAAACTGACTGCCACAATATAACTGAAATATTGTTGAAGGTGTTATTAAACGCCATATACCATAAATCTAAGTTTCAAACATATTTAAGATTACTTAGCTCATGTTCAATATTTTCCTAGCTTTTTAGTTGCTAGAAAATTTGAGATTTCCCTATAATGTAGAACTTAATTATCCCCTCGCCAACAAAGTTGCGAAGGGATATAGTAACGCTACTGTCCGTCCTTCCGTAACATCCTTGTGAACACTCTAGAATCAACATCCTTCAATGGATTTTGACCAAACTTGGTACATACTTAGTCCTTAAGAGAATCTGGAACCCTATTGATTTTCAAGGTCAAAGGTCACCAGGTCAAATATGTAGGCGAGGGGGTATGCCACGCTTTGTGTTGCCTTTGTTAATTACTTCCTTGTCTCTTGAATTTTGTTTGACCTTTTCAAGTCAACTTTTAGTGAGAATGGATATGGATGTAAATGGACATGAGAGACTATATAACAATACACTTCGTCACAAATTAAAGTAAAAAACAGCACTTTCACAATCACGGTAGGATCTTCAACAATGAGCATAACTCATGCCCTAAAATGAGTGTGAAACGGTCCCTAGCCTGCAGTTGAGCAGTACTCTTGACTTTTGCCGAAATTTACACTTGTTCACAAAAGAAAAATAACTTATGCTCTAAAATGAGAGTGAAACGACCGCTAACCTACAGTTGAGCACACCCTTGGCTTTTTTGTTGTTAATCTTGATAATAGTTTTCTGCATAGAACTCAACTGACATATTTTTATTTTGCAGGGGTAGAATACACTACACAGATATGTATGACATGCTACGTAATATGGAGCCTCCTGTTGGGTTTGGTAAAAAGTGTCCAACACGGTTAGCCTACAGGAAGTTAATTAGAATGAATATGCCGGTGGCTCCAGACGGGACGGTACATTTTACATCAACACTGTTTTCTTTAATCAGAGAATCGCTAGGGATCAAAATGTCTACAAGTAAGTTTAATCCTAGAAAAAACGTATCTGTAGTGTAATGGTTAGCGTGCTTGTCTCGAGTGAGGTAGATCGTGGATTCAAGCCCCGATTGGTTAAAACCAAAGACTTATAAAATTGGTATTTGTTGCTTGCCGATAAGCACGCAGCATTAAGGACAAAGGGCAAAGATTGGTTGCCTCGGAATCAGGATAATGTGTCAGAGTGAGGTGACATATCTATCCGTGGACTGTTGTTTCATTGATATAAAAATCCAACTAAGCGTGTTGGTCTAGCACAAAGCGGATCTCATCATCGTCTCTTTGAAAATTAGCTTGTTCTCACCATGATATAGCTGAAAAATTGCTTTGCCATAAAGCAACAATCACTTACTCACTGTATTTAGACCAAGAAAAAAAGTTCTTGTGTTTCACTAACATTTTTGAAAAAAGAATATGTAGGCTTGTAGGCACCTTTTTAATTTTGTAGCAGATGATGTCGTCATGTCTTAGTGGAAAATTATTGCATACAAATCAAAATTGAAATATTTTTATCTCATTGTATCTTCTAGCTGAGGAGATGGACAGGAAGGATGAAGAGATGAGAGAAGTTGTCAAAAAGGTCTGGCCTGCTCAAGCAAGGAAAATGTTGGACAATCTAGTACCACCAAACCTAGGTAAGTATTGGTGAAACCTTTTAATCAGTTTGTCTGGTATCTCCAGAAAGTTGATGGTATCGCTGGGTTAGTTTTAGACCATAGTAAATATTGGATTAAAGAAGAATTCAGAAATTGAAAGGGAAAATCAAGTAAAGGGATGATTAGAATTCAAAAAGGAACTTTAGTGGAACACATGGGATAAACAAAGCAACAGAACAAAAGTTCAGACACCTCATTGGTTTTGTAAAGATTAGCTTGCTAGCCTTGAGTGCGGTAGATCGTCGGTTCAAACCAAGGTCTGATCAATCCATTGACTATGAAATTGATATTTGCTGCTTCTCCGCCAAGCATCAAGGAGTAAGAGCAAAGACTGGTTGGAACGGAATCGTGATAGTGGAGCAACTTGTTTACCCTCAGACTGTTGTTTCACTATAAAAATCCAACCAAGCGTGTTAGTCTAGTACAAAGCGGACATCATCATCATCTCATTTAAATTTAACTTGTCCTTCTCATGATATATAGCTGAAAAATTACTCACTTTGAGCAACAAATCACTCACCATCAGCTCAGATAAGGTTCTTTAAAGGGATATTAAAGCTCGTTTTAACATATATATTTTTTCAACTCGTGACGAAGGTTGTTTCTTTTCAATTTAATTGTAAAAACAATCCAAAAATACTTTGCACGCCCATATAATCCCTAATATCGTTAAAATATCACTTAAAAGGTTCGAAATGAATTTTTGTCCAGGAAGCAAAAATTCAATTATTGGAAAAACCCCGAGAATTATATCACTTTTACAAAGTTTCATTGATAAAAACTGGGTTAATGTTTCATAAATATCATTTATTGAACCAATGGCAAGTTTTCATGAGATACACAAAATTACCAAAATGAGCTTTAATATCCCTTTAATACTATGAGCTATTGATGCACCCTCCATTATCTGTTGTTTTAGTGACTTAGTGGTATAAAAATCCACATCAATGTGTTCATGATCTTTATCTTATTAAAAAGTAGTAACTTGTTCTTACCATAATAATATACCAGTAGCTGCAAAATAGCTCACTTTTGGAATTAAAACAACGATCATTCACTCCATTTAATTCTATGTAATAAAAACGTAGATATCTAATTTAGTGCACACGACACGTTTCTGGAATAATCTTCATCAGGTACTCTCAAAATTCAAAGATTTAGAAGCCAAATGATTTAAATTTCTTTGGGAGCAACCATACCTAAGGGTCTAAACAGGATTGCAAAAATTGGCTACGGTCAAGGTCACCTATGTATTAATTTAAAATGTGTTAAGCGTTTCATTGGTAACTGATACAAGACAAAAATATCTGTATACATATATGTATGTAATCATGGTTTTATTACAGAATTAAATGGTTTCAATTTATCTGCTGGAAAGATTTATGCTGGTTTGATCATTGCTGAAAATTGGAAAGCTTACAAAGCCAGCCAGTCAAAAGGGGGAAATCATAGAATGGTAAGATTTTTACTTCCTGGTCTAAAAATAATATTTCCTCATTGTTTTTGAAAGCTTAAGAACATGTAAAAAAAAAACCTGTCATTCCATTTTGATAGAGGTATAAAAGGAGGTCCAATGGTTTACCAGTATGTCTGCAATACCTCAATAGGTGAGCCGGACGTTAAACCCTCATACTACTACTACTACTACCAGTATGTCTGCAATACCTCAATAGGTGAGCCGGACGTTAAACCCTCATACTACTACTACTACTACCAGTATGTCTGCAATACCTCAATAGGTGAGCCGGACGTTAAACCCTCATACTACTACCACTACTACTACCAGTATGTCTGCAATACCTCAATAGGTGAGCCGGACGTTAAACCCTCATACTACTACTACTACTACCAGTATGTCTGCAATACCTCAATAGGTGAGCCGGACTTTAAACCCTCATACTACTACTACTACTACCAGTATGTCTGCAATACCTCAATAGGTGAGCCGGACGTTAAACCCTCATACTACTACTACTACTACCAGTATGTCTGCAATACCTCAATAGGTGAGCCGGACGTTAAACCCTCATACTACTACTACTACTACTACCAGTATGTCTGCAATACCTCAATAGGTGAGCCGGACGTTAAACCCTCATACTACTACTACTACTACCAGTATGTCTGCAATACCTCAATAGGTGAGCCGGACGTTAAACCCTCATACTACTACTACTACTACTACCAGTATGTTATCCCATCCTGAAAAATCTTAAAACAATTTTTTTTTTAAATCAAACTGAAGATGAATTCAAGTCAAGAAATATAGAATCTAACACCTAGGGGAGTACAAGATAAGGAAATTTCAGACACCAGAGGGTAAGATTTCAATAGTTCTCTGACGAGATTTCACTATCTTGTACTTCTTCTTCTTCTTCCAATTTAGGAACCGGATTCACACGTGAATGTATAAGGTTCCGCGAAAACTTTGGGCAGTGTCGGGCAACACAGCAGCCTTCTACCGACTATTTACAGGTAAAACTATATACAGGTGGGAGCTAGTCTAGTTGCTGTCAGGATGCACCTTGAGGGCACTCCTGAATCCCTCTACTGTGTTAACCGGAGTTGTATTAGCTGGCAGTTGGTTCCAGTCTCTGATGGTCTTGGGGAAGAACGAATTTCCGAAGGCCTCACTGCTCATTCTTTCTTGATAAAAGCGATCTTTGCCTCTAGTCCTGCTGTCGTTGGCTTGGAGATATATTGGTGGCTGTCTATATCAATTGATCCATTTTTGATTTTATACAGCATGCATAGTCTTTACGGTGTTTGATTTTATTTCACACTAAACACCTTTGTTTTGTTGACATTCCAGACAAGAATATCTTCCCCCTCTAAAAATAGGAACTGGCTTATCTTTTTAGTGAGAAATATAGAATCTACATCTGTCTTCAAGTGAATAACAATATTTCTGACAAGGCTCATGGTTAAAATGAAAATTGTAACTATTAACAGTTGAGATATTATTATTTTGAGAAATAACTTTAAAGATTTGATTTTTGTTTTGATTTCAATATAAAATACAGAGAAAAGTAATAAAAAAATATGGTGGGAAATTGAATGTCATTTCTTTCTTTTTTTTTTGCATTTAATAGCTATATATTTTGAACACATGAATGTTCCAGACACAGGTTAAAGAGGTGTTCAGAATAAACATGTTTCACATAGGTTTACCTGCAACATCTGTTGACAATAGCACAATATCATAATCTTTAGAATTTGTCCATTGTATATTGAAAAAAAAATTTGGTATTAAACTTTATTTTGCTCTATTTTTGACTCCCAATAATTTTTCATAGATAATCTAAAATACAGATTAAATTTTCATTTCAATTTCATATTTTTAAATATTTTTCTTATGAAATGCCATCTCATATTCTGATAAAATGGTCTTTCAAGGGAGGTGTCCTTAAACAAGAGGATTAGTAAAATGTAATTTGTTAATTGAAATATACACAGATGTGGTCCTTCATGAGAGGATGTCCTTTTTAAAGAGGGACTACTGTGTTTACAAAAGCTACAAAAAATATTGGTTTTAGAAATCGGTTATAAGCACAAAATTTTTATGAATATATAGTTTCAATCTGGACTAGTATTAAATGACCTTGGCCTTTTACTTTCAGGAGGAAAATAAGGAGGAGGTTAGTAACGGTCGTCATGGACATACCAATCTTGGTTACCACGGCGATGACCTTGACCCACGTTATTGTGACACTGAATGCTAACTGTTTCTCTAATTTTAAACTTTTTTTTGCACTAGCCATTAACTTGCCATTATTTATATATATATACTAAATGTGCACTCTGATGCAATTTTTGCACAAGGAATGGAAAAAGTCAACAAAAAACTTAAAAAGTTTAAATATGTCCAATAAGTGATTTTCGTAAAAAATCTGATGTGAATTTATGTTGCATGAAAGTTTTATTTATTCTTATTAAATAAAAATATGATGCAGCAGTGAACTGGATTGATTGATATTGCGGATAAAAATACATAGTTTTATTTATCACATCATTGTTCAAAATCACAATCGACAACATTGTCGTAACTTTTAAAGATAATTGAAATTAAAAGGATTTTTATTTTGATTATTGTGTTAGAATAGTTACCAACATCAATCTCAGATATTACTGTCTCAAACATTTATTTAACTAGCTCTACTGTTGTATCATCAGCAAAACTAAATTCATGACAGGATTCCAAAACATTTTTTTGAAAAAAGAAAGATGAAGATTTTCAATATGAAAGCTGTTATCTTTATTCCTTGTGCATTTTAATAACGTTTTTATTACAGAATCTGCCTGTTTCTGCATGCTTTATATACTGCATTATATCACATGACTTTTCACTTTTATCTTTCGTTCATATATCACACAAATATATTATGCTAAATATAGCACATAATTAACATATGCTATAAATGTCTTGTTGCATTTTCTATATTTTTACAATTTTCTATAATTTTTTTTATATGTATAAATTTTTATATTTATATACAAGTACTTATATCAATAATGTCGAAGGTCATTTGTACTTTAAAAGCATGTAAGGGGGCATTATCATTTTACAATCATTATTTTAGAATGCTGACTTTTTTTTCTCAATTTTTAGAAATTTTCATGAAGGAAGGTTATTACTTAATATGCCATTTACAGATTTTTTTATTTTTTTTTGTGACCTACGTAACAGAGCCAATACACAAATACGTGGGATTACTATCCATCATCTTGTGACTTCATCTTCCACATCATTTTCACCACACTGTCGTTACTGACAATTCCTCTTGCCAGACGTGATGAGAATGAAATTGAACCAAACACTACCACATTTATCCTCATAACCTACCTGTTTCATTTTCCTTGAAAATTATTCTTTTTAGGTTTTCACATACTAATTTGATTTAGACTGTTTTGAAACTTGACATTTATAGAAAAAAAAAAAATACATGTATATATATATATATTGTCGAACCTCGTTATCTGAGACTCGGATAAGTTTTATCCGTAAATAGCTCGAAGTATACGGTCCGTTTGTAGTAGATTTTGGTTTATAAGATCTTTCGCACACTACTGATTTGATTCTAAAATTATACCTTTTCATACTTTTCTTATAACAGTTATCTCCCTTACTATGGGCAAAATGGTACCTATTCTTCTAGCAAGAGTAACGGAAAGGACAAAGAATACAAATATAATTTTCTCATAAATTGTAGATATTTGAACCTTGAAAAAAATGCAGATGATAATTTTATAGCAAATAGAAAATTTAAAAGATGTAACGACATTAAAATTTTATACGGATTGTGAACAAAATATACTTTGCATGAAATGGGAAATTGTCTGTATTAAAGGGAAATAACTCCTATCAAACGTAGAGTTTTAGAATCAAGACGGAAATGTGTAAATAGTCTACTCAACAAGGTCAACTTGAATACTTGAATAATTTTTTAGTAAAATAATCATTCCCTTTGACCTTTGATCTTGGCACAATGAGGTTCCACGTTATATATAAACAAATTACTGCACTAGATTAACAATTTAAACATTAACATTCTAAATCTTCATATCTTTTCTCTCACCATTTTTAATTCTCATACGTATACTAATCAGGGAAAAACAATTCTTCTTAGCTCGCATATAGATCTAACTCAGGTATATTAATACACAAGTAAACGAGCTTACAACACTTTAACGGTAAAAGGTATATTTTTAATATAACTGCAATTTAACTAACATAAAGCTACAATAATATTACTAACAAAAGTAACTCAGGTATAATAATACACAGGTAAACAAGCTTACAGCACTTAACAGCAAATATAACATAAAGCTACAATAATATTACTAACAAGAGTTACAATAATGTCACTAAAGGTCATACCAGGACCCACAGATGTTATAAAATACAGGTAATTTCCTCTCATATTTATAATACAATAATACAATTTATAACATAGAAGCTTAATATTTTCTTTCGTGGATTAAAAGTAGTAAAATTACAGAATTTAGAAATAATTTTGCTTAAAAGGTCAAATTCATTTAGGAATTGATACCAACTATACACAAGTGTAGTTTAAAAATATGCATATTTAGAGATATAAAATAAAAAAAGTACATCAAGGTTAAAATGCACTTAAAAAGTTGATATCCTTCCAATATTGCTTATCAACATTGGCAGAATGAAATGATTTGTTACATATAAATGTTAGAGAAAACAGAAGGGGCAATCAAGAATGGACAGTCCAGAGAAACTGGCAACATAGGATACACAAGACGAGGAAAAACAAAACAAAAACACAACACAAGATGTGTTGGACACCTCTATGTGCAAACAAACACAAATAATGTAAATAGAATATGCACCCCTACAAAAAACTGGAGGTATAGACGAACCGAACATCGTTTTTATGTGGAAATCGTTTCAGACATTGCTATCTTAGAGTTCTAATGGTTAGCATGCTCTCCTTAAGTGCAGGAGATTGGAGGATTAACCCTTGATATGTCAAAAACCAAAGACTATAAAATTGGTGCTGTTCTAATAACCATGCTACTAGAGCTAAGACTTGTTGACTCTAAGTCAGGACAATGTGTTAGAGTGTAGTGACTTGTCAACCTGCAGATTGTTCTTTTGATTAGCTTCACTATAAAGAAATTCCAGCTTGATGTAATGGATTTGGTCAAGTTCAAAGCTGAGATCATCATCAACTTTACAAAATGTAAATTTTTCTTGCCATGATATAGATGGGAAACTCACTCAATTTGTTTAAATTTTTTAGAAACTGACCGACAAATAATTCATTAATATTTTGAAACACTTGACTCATTTTGTGAATTTGTATTACCATTATCATTCAATCTTTTTAGTCAAAAATTAAAACCCTGTGCATATTCTTTGCAGTTGATTGTTTTGAGGTTTTCATCACAAATCACATGTCTCTTTTGTTCTTAGAAATACAACATATTTTTCTCATATTTTTCAGAGACCACCATCTTTGTTGCAAAGATTTATGGGAAAATTGACAATGTCTTCAGGAAGGTCCAATCAGAGCTTAGATCAAGATCAACAATCAGATCATTCTTCTGATGATCCAGATGGTGGTCACAGGTAATTATTTATCACAAACTTTAAAGAAAACTGATATCTCTAAAAATTAAAAATAAAGTGTGTATTATACTCACCAAAAGACGGTAATCATCACAATAATGTCTGTGATTTGTAATTATTTGTACATTGTATCAGTAATGTTTTAAAAGAGAAAATAAATCACAATCAACTAGCTAACCTTTAAAAATAGTGGTTGTCAATATAACCAACAGCAGCAAAACACATCGCTGCTTCAGAACAACATCGGTGGTGTAATGATAAGCGTGCTGGTCTCAAGTACGATAGATCGTGAGTTTGAGCCCCAGTCGAATTAAACCAGACCATGAAATTTGAATTTGCTGCTTCTTCGCTAAGCACATATTATTAAGAAGTAAGAGCAAAGATTGGTTGGCTCAGAATCAGGATAATGTGTTCAAGTGGGGTAATATGTCTACCAGTGTACTGTTGTTTCAATAAACTAGTACAAAGTGGACTTCATCTTATCAAAATGCAACTTGTTCTTTCCATGATATAGGTGAAAAGTTTCTCACTTATCGTTAAACAACAATTACTCACTCACTCCACTGCTTTGGCAAATCTAAAGCTCCAAATGAAAACAACAGCAACATACGGCATTCAAGGTCTTGGATGTGTCTTGCACAAAACTGTGGCATGGTTAAGCTGCTTAATGATATCCCAACCCCCTCCTTGAAAAAGTATATGTCCAGTGGCCTAAACAGATATAGGCAAACTACAGTTGTATAAAAATCTCTTGCCATGATCTATACAGTGGTACTTGTGCAATCCGACCCCTGAGTTTACCGACATCCTGTGACATCCGACGAAAATTTATGGTCCCAAAGTATTTCTGTAAATTGAAATAAAACCTGAGTATTCCGACATCCTGTTCAATCCGACACATTTCCCTGATTTCCTTGGTGTGTCTGATTAGACAGGTTAGAGTGTATTTGTAATGTCAGTCGCACAAAAATTGTCAGAATTACGATAGAATGGATACGACTCACAACAAACAAACGCACAATTCCTGTTATTTACATATATCACAATACACACTGATTTTTGTTCGTTTACAGTATAGATAAGCACCCATGGCAAAGATCATTTGGTTTCCTCAGAAGAGGCAGTAGTAAGAGAAAGAAAGATCCACACCAACAGTCAGAAGTCAGCAGTTTACATGTAAGTTTATAACCATATATATTTGTAAAGTCCCTTGTTGGATTTTACTATAAAAGAAATATACTCTATTCCATTTTCCAGATATTTTGGCTGTCTGTGCAGCTTTCCCCAATGGAAATTTATTTCAGAATGAAAAATAAAAAAATGTTGCACACATAGTGACATGATGCTATAATAAACAATAATGATGTTAATTTCACAGAAAATTGTCAATGCTGCTCCAATTTCATATCAAGTCCTTGTGGTTCAAAAGTTTTAAGTTTTTTAATCTAGAAAAACTCTTTAACTTCCCTATGAATTTATATATTCATAGCAATAAGAAAGAAAAAAAGGGTTACGTAATGGATGGTTATATAATTATGTCTGAAGAGGGACATCATGGTCGTGATCATATGGTAGTTGGATTTTTAACTACCTACACAATCAGTGCCTATCACCACTAACATTGTGAGTTTGAATCCTGCTCAGGCGAGGTGTACTCCATACAACATTATGTGATAAAAGTCTGTCAGTAGCTTGCAGCAGGTCGTGGTTTTCTCTGGGTACTCCGGTTTCCTCCACTAATAAAACTGACAGCCACGATATAACTGAAATGTGGTTGAAAATGGCATTAAACACCGTAACCCTAACCCCTATATGTATCAGGGAATACAAAATTTGTCTTAAACTTGTTGTTTATTATGGACTATTTAAGCTCTAATTATCACTATCATCATAGGACAGTATAGATTTTGGAGTTGACAACCCAATATTTGTGTAAACATGGTTCAACTTTATATTTGGAGGTGTGACATTACTAAATGAAATTAATTTTAGGTCCATAACCCAGAACATGGTTGTTACATAAATTCCTCTTTTTCATTGGAGGAGGAAAGCGATGATGTCATTTCTTCAGTCTCGTCACCGATTAGTCGTAAAAAAGTTCATTTTCATGGACCATATTTCCGACATAATAGGAAGGTAAAAATAGCTGAGGTGGAGGAGTGGGGCTTTTTATATACTGGTTATTCTTATTGGTGATGGATCTTAGCTATGAGTAGTTAATATTTTTTTTTAATTAACCACAATTTTAGATAGCTGCTGTTGTTTTTTTTAAGTAATTATTTTAGTTAAAAATTGAAATGAAATGTCATGTAAAAAAACAACATTCTGATAGTTTATAACAGTGTTTAAATGATGCATATGTTTAACTTCAAGCTTTTTCAGTCATCCTTTTCTTTCAATCATATTTTTATTCCATCCTCTCCTTAAAAACATTTTTAGTCAATAATATTTTTATTAATTTACCCTCTTCTTAAACTTACTTATCTGCAAGATTCTTTTTTAGTTTAACACATTCTTCTGTACACATTTCTGTACCTTTGAGTTTCCAAAGCTTTATTTTCCAGTAGGACTGGTCATGAGTTTTGTACAATTGTATGAGATTTTTTTTTAGCCAAGAGAGGCATTGATCAAGTTTAGCCTTCTAATGTTTTGACCTTTTTCAAAAAACCTTTATGACCTTTAGTGAAGACATGTACCTTCCTTTTTATCTTGTAATTTTGTCCAATTTTATTCAATAGTCTTGGAGAATGATTCAGTAAGACTTTTCTAATATATATTACAGGAATGATTTTTTTTCAGTTATTTAACTGATTTCAGCTATTTTTCTGTAAAAAATTAATTCTGAAAATTGCAGGACACAATCAGAACATGTCAAAAATGACCTTTTTGAAAGAGGGTGTAGATGGTTTCAGCTATTTTCATTGAATTTTAGTTATTTTCTTTTTTATCCAGTATCATTTCTGATATTATTAGCCTTTATAAATATTAAAAAATACCTGATAAATGTGATTTTGTTCAAATTGTTTGCTTGGTAAAACTCATATAGAATTTTTCAGATATTAAAAGAATAAAACATCAAATTTTAATTAATGGGCAATCTGACTAAAATTAGATGTTTGTTGGATCGATTTTTTTTTTTATGATACACTAACATCGAACCATATCAGGTGTGGGGTTATGTCAGGTAACCTGTCATTCATCTTGGACTAATTACCAATCAAAGAAAAATAGTAATATAAATTGACCAATGGAAAAATTTAATACCTCAAGATTTGGAAGGCTGGTTGCTGATTGGTGGGTTCAAAATATGACTCCTAATTTTAAATGCAGTCAAACCTGTCTTCCAAAGGAACATTGTAATAGGGTCACATAAGTCAGATGGTAGTGCACTGTGATGGGTATTAAGAATACAGGTTATTACATTATAGAGGTGGTCACTAAAACAGGTTTAACTGTAGATTGATTAATGGGAAAAAAGGAAATGAATTTTATATATTGTTTATCTGTTTTGAATTTTAAAACCAGAATATACAATAAGTACAACTGTTTTTCAATTTTGTGTAGAATGTTAAAGTTTTAACAAAATATATTACAAATATTTTTAATATAACAATTTAGTTAGAGTTATTTCCCTTCAACCTTGTTTTCATATCATCCTGAACATTCCCATTGTATTTTTAATTATAGATTTTAATTTAATTATTTTAATTATATTTTCAGTCAGTGGATCGGCAGGATTTTTCCAGCGGCTTGAAACCTGAACATGCCTCAGGTCAAGGACCAAGAAACATCGTTGAAGCTCCCAGCAGGCCTGGTAGCAAATCTCCATCACTTCCTGCGACACCAGTATCACAAAGATCTCCCATTAATCCCATGATGCCTTATCATAGTCCATTTGGATCACCTTCAGCTTCTCCAATGTTAGGGAGGAGATCACCTTCACCACGTAGAGGAGACTTTGGATTTGCTTCAGCGGTTTCTAATTTAGTTGACCAAGCACATTCTATAGCTGAAATGGATCGTCGAAAACATTACGGTAATAACATTTCAGTCTAGATTCAAACTCAAACAAATAAATCCTAATTTAACTATTGCGACAACATTACTGTAAGATATAAATACTAGGAACACACCTCTGCTAGGTTCCAAAGTTTTCTTTCTTCAGCGTACCCGATGAAGGTTATTCCAGAAACGTGTCATGTGCACTAGGAACACACCTACTAGGTTCCAAAGTATTCTTTCTTCAGCGTACCCGATGAAGGTTATTCCAGAAACGTGTCATGTGCAGTAAATTAGATATCAACTGATTTATTGATAATCCATAAGTTGGATCTAAATTTGTGTTTTTACATTTGAATCCCCAAAAGTTTATGTTCACAATTAAACTGTTGACATGGTTGAACCTGTTTGACCAAGAGAAAAATTATGCCATACATGATGATTATGGAAATTTGTCCCAAGGAAGTTGAGACCATGTTAGTTTTTAACTGATTTTCACCACATTTTTGATTTTATTAAATAGAAAAGGTTATTTTACTTTGTCAGATCAAGGTATCAACAATTAAGTGTCACAGTGATACACAATATGAATAGATTATGTTTTGTAGAAAAAAAAACAGTTTGGACAATTATTATTTTTTAAATCAAGTTTTCTGTCAATTTTCCAATCAAGTTTTCTGTCAATTTCCAATTGTTATGTTTGAATTTCTATTTAGAAGTAAAAAACAAATATCTATAATCATGTAAAAATTGCCACATTTGAATAATTTTTACGTTTTGAGGGAAAAAAAGGGAAGTTTTATAGAAAGAAAAACATTCATGTGAACCAACATCAGTATCAATAGAATGTTTGAATCTGCATACGTGTGTTTTTTAAAACCAAATATGCATGTATTTTTTGTATTTCATAAATAATTAATATTTAGTGAAAGTTATGCATCAAATGTATTTTATTATTCAAAGCTTTGCTTTGCTTCATGAAATAAATATTGTTGGTTTTTTTATAAATCTAACAATATTTATTTATTGTGCATTTTGAAATTTCTAAATTTGAATGCATTCTTTTTCATTTATGCATCTATAGATCAAATGGAAGGTATATACAGAAATATATATGCATTATGATTTTTAAAATTTTTTTTTTTTCAAATTACATCACACGATTAACCTTAGTAAATTTTATGAGGTCAAAGGTCATGTTATATTATGTGTATATTCATCATAGCGCTCACTCTTAAATGGTTTTTCTTTCTTTCTGATTCATCTTCCCTCCATATTTCTTCCCACTACTGCTAAAGTTTTTTTTTTTTGTGAATCTGAAGAATAGAATTACCGATCAGCATCAGGAAAATTAACGTTTGGGACGAAAGGAGCTTTAAATAAAGCATTTAGGAGACTTGGTATTTCATGGTCGTTCCTTTTCCTATCCTATAATCAACCTGGCAGTTGTTTTTTCTACCATGAAGCATGCTGGGAAAGATGACAATAATAATTTACCCGGTCAATAACCAACAAAAATGGCCGGTCAGAGATACTCGGAATGTTACAAACATATTTCCTTGTTTGTGAAAGTCGAAAAAGGATGAACCGTACATCTTTTGCTCAACATGTGAGCGTGATTTTTCTTGTGCTCGTGATGAAAAGGGTGACTGCAGACGACACGATAAATCCAAATCAGACTTAAATTTTGAAAAGGTGAAGATGACACAAATGTCTTTGTCTTCGTTTTGTAAGACTGCAGAACTTGACAGAACACGAGCAGTGACAAAAGTAGAGGCAATGATATGCCACCCAATAACAACATTGAATCTATTGTCGTCAAGTGCCGACCTTTTCTCAAATTATTTCAAAGTTATGTTTCCTGATTCTAAAATATCCTCTGGTGAGAAAAATGTTTGATCTAAATCTATCTCTTTGCAATGAATATGTTCCTTTAGGATAAGGGGAACTGTCCCAATTCTTTGCATTATTTCTCTCTCTGTTCCCAAACTTCAGGCCTAAGCCTACTAATGGTGGTTTTAAATTTACTCTTTTTCTGGGGACTGGTGTCCAATTTTTTTTTATTCATTATCTTCCTTTTTTTCTTTAATGTTATAATGGTCATTGTTTAAAGGTTTTAATTATTATGCTTCTTGACAATTTATTGCTGTAGATGCAAGTTTCCTTTCGTTTACAACAATTTTCTCAATACTACTGACATCAATGCAAATCTACTGATAAATTGGTTGATGAACTAAGGACGACACCGCATAGGGATACACAGGTCTCTAGATATCATTATTTAAACAGACGACCTGTTCCTCACACATACACCCCCCTTCCCCCCAAAAAAAGGTCAAGTGATAAGAAATGAGGGAAGAATATGGAAAGGGAATAAGCTGAATAAAGAAAATCATGTATTGTTAATTCAGCAGTCAAATTCATGCTTTGTAGACCCCTTCCTTCCACCCTCACATTTTTTATATAATTTTTTATTTTTGCTAAATTAGTACATAAATTTAAAAAAACCTTCCTCCCATTAAACATCACAAATTGTGTATATATATTTCACTCAACCAGTATAGTCACTGCAAGTTTGTAAAGTTAAAAACTAGAAATAGTAGTTAGATAGTTAGATACACCTTTAAAACATTTACTTGTTTTAATCTTGAGTACCAACAATGTCATAAAGGCTACAGTAAATATGGAAGTAACCCTTAAGAAAAATAATTATAGTACCTTTCTTTTTATTATTCTGAAATATTTTGTGCATTATATCTTGTATTTTAAGCTTGGTCGAGGTCAATCCCTGCTTTTACTGTTGCAAATTGAATTTACCTTTTACCTAGCGATGTGTAGCCAAACTAGTTAAACAAATATTTGCAACAGTAAAACCAAGATTGACCTTGGCATGAAAATGTAATACAGATATCATCATTCTGTTGCAATACAAATAAAAGCAAGGTCAAAGGTCAACCCAAATAGCAACAACAAAAGGAGCGATGGAGCTATTAAATTGGTCTAAAATTGACATCAAATTTAAGAGAAGGTTGAAGATATCAAAGGTTTAATCGGAAGCCGTAGATCAAAGGACTAAAAATATGTCAAAAAAAGAAAAAAGAAAACAAAACAATGGCAACAAAACATCACATAGAAAACAAAAGATTGAGCACTAAAAACTGGGGGTGTACTCTGGTGCTCAGCAAGGGTAAGCTGTTCCTGCTCCATTACTGGCCACCTCCGTCACTTATGGAACAATTCATTTGAAAACCTTCATGCTTATTTCATTTTTTGCATTACAAAATCCTGAAAAAAAGGTGTTCAATATGCCACCCTCTTTATAACCCAGACCAATTAATTAAGAAACCAGAAACGACTGGGTTTTTCTTATAAGTTAACACATGGTTGATGGAGAAGGAACATAATACAATAGACTGTTTGTTATTAGCCTCATAATCTTGGATATTAATTCTAAATAATTATGTTGAATTCTAATTCACAATGGGGTTTTTTGTGATTTAATCAATAACTACATCTTAAATGTCCCATTCCTCCATATTTATCTTAACAATACACAATTTTCAAATAATTTTTACATCACCTGCAAATGTTGAGTTTGAACTGGTACCAGTTTTATACTGGTTCCAGAAATATACACTTAGAAATCTGATATAAATGAAGTACAAAATAAATACGAAAAAAAGAACTTTTTTTTAGACCAGTTTCTTTGTCTTTAAATCTGTTACCATGTACCATCTCAATCTAATGAAAATTTGATGTTTGTTGAATCTTATCATTCTTATAGAGTCAAACCTGTATTAAGAGGTCACCTTTGGGACAAGGGAAAAAGTGGCCTTATAAGACATCTTAAAAGAGGTTCAGTACATATGTTTTCTATGTCAGGACAAGAAAAATGTGACCTCTTAATACAGATGACTGCCTAATAGAAGTGACCTCATGGGCATGTTTGAGTGTTATTCCATCTTTAAACAAGATATATTACATTATGTCTGGCTCCTTCAGTCAAAAACATGTCATGCACTAACAAGGCACCATTTTGTCTTCACTGATATCCTTCAAACCTTATCAGATTATTTGGAATCAGAGTGTGTGTCAGTAACAGTTCACATCAAATTCAAAGGTCACATTTTAATTGACCAATCAGCATAGAGATTACAAAATCTTGAGGTATTGAACAGTATAGCAGTTAATAAAAAGAGCCAAGTGCTTCCGAATGTGAATATTATACTGGTCAGCAAATAATGGTTTTTCTTAAATCACAACAAATGTCGCATTTTAATTAGATTCAGAATGGTACAGACCTTTTTTAAAATTGTAAAAGAAGAATTACTTTCTTTTTCTACTTGTTGTTACAATCTTATTTTCATCACATATCTAACTTTCTCCCCTTACTGATATGTCAACTCTGAGGGAACCCCATTACGGATCATATGCCCAATGTAAATGGCAATTAGGGACTTTGAAAGCATCAAAATTTAAAATTAAACTGCATTGTTTACTATGAGCCTTCTGATTTGTCAAAAAACATCATGACCTGTATTTATCATAACTTTAAATATTCATGACATAGGGTCACTCATATGTGACCTGTCATGTGGTTTCTTCAGATTTCCCACACAGGTACATGTTAGTAAAGGGAAGCAACTGAGAGATGTAATTTTAATCAGATTGTTGTTGTTGTGATTGACCAGGTTGTCAGTCATCGTTGTTTAATATTCTATTTTTCAGCTGTTAGTTAGAATTTTGTAAATTTATCGATATTTCTTTATGTTTTACAATTTAAAAGAATATCATAAACAATATGTTACAAAAATTATAAGAAAATTATGTAACCCATTAATATTTCTTCTCAACACATTCATTATTATATTCTTTTCAAAAATCTTTCCAGGTTTCATCAATAGAGAAGATAGTCTGAGTTTACCGAACTCTCCACAACAAAGGAAATCTAGAAGCATCAGACGGCCTCCTTTACAGCCTCAGCCTAACGTTGTTGGCTCTCCTCTTCCAAGTCCTCAGCCTCTACGGAAGCGTGATACAGCCTTTTATAGATCAACATCATTAGAAACTAGATCGCGTAGTCCTTCACCTTCAACCACCACTCCATCACAGACACCGCAGGCCGAATATTATGGAACAGCTAATTTAATCGATCGGTCTCGTAGTCCGAGTCCATTATCCACTCCTCCTAAAAAACAGGGGAGAAAACTCCCGCCAGTTCCACTACCACCAGCTTTAAAACCGTCAACGTTAAATCTTTCAACGCCTAAGTTGAAGGACAAAAATTTACCCAGAGTAATGCCGTCACCGACGATTCCTCAACCTCCACGGAGTCCAGGAAATATAAATTTTCCACGATTAAATCAATCACCCACTCATGCACCGAGGGGTAGTAGTTATCCTGCACCGGGAACATCAAATTATAATTTACATTTAGGAAAATTTGGTAAACCTGAACCATATAGTCCTACCGAAAGAAACAATTTAAATAAACCAACAGTGTCCGTGCATTCAAGAACGTTGCCAAATATAGGTCGATCTAGTCATCGAGATCAAGATTTATGGATGCGCGAAAAATCTAATATTCGACACGACATGAGGTCAAGTAGTCATTCACCAGACATTAATAAAAATCATTCGAGTAATGAAAGAACTAAAATTCTAGCGGGTGAATTTAATGAACCTTCGTCAAGCTCAACACGGGGAGGAAGTTCTAGAAATCCTTCTACAGTGCCCAACGGCTTTAAACCAAAAGGCAGGAAAAAGAAATCAGAAAAAATGGAAATGCGTAGTGATAGCAATATACCTCTAAATCCTGACTCTGACGAAGATGAATCGGATTGGTGTTAACAAAAAATTTATAACATTTATTAAATTTTTGATTTTTTACATTGTTACAATACTGACTTATTTAGCTTGAAAAGCAATCTACCAGTACAAAGGTCTCTGTTTTTTTTTTTTTTCTTTTTCTATCTACTATAAATAAATGTCATATAATCTTAATTAACGTGAATCAAAAATACAATATAAACCAAAAAAAAGACAAAGCTATGCTACAGTACTAGCAAGGTGTATCTGTAGAAAATCACCTTAGTTGGTGAATTCTCACATGTTGTCTAGACTACAGTACTAACATGGTGTATCTGTAGAAAATCACCTTGCCTGGTGAATTCTCACATGTTGTCATAGTGTATCACTGTGGAATGTGGGTGAATCACCAGTAAATTACATCTTGTATATTGTATAGAAAGTCATAAATTTAGGTACATGTATGTGTTGAAAAACACCAGCAATTGCAGTGATATACAGTGTTCTCCTGTGATTCACTGATGTCAAACCAGTGTTTTCTAACAAAAACACCTTGCTAGTACTGTACAAAAGTCTAAGAAAGTTATAGATGTTTCATCGCAATGAAGGAAAAACAAATATAAAATTTTGATCATCATTTTTGAAATCACATTTAGTCACAATTTTAAAATTGATTTTATCAAAGAACAAAAAAAAACCAGGGGTATATTTATTATATAACAATGTTACAAATATTCAAGGGGATGATTTAGAAATGTTCTTCCATTAGAACAGCTTTTTGTATTGTGTTAATATAATACAGTGGGGTGGCAGAGTGGTAAAAGGTCATTGACTTCAGACCACAGACCATACGCCACTGATGTTGATTTGCGCCATGATACCCACCTCAAAGTGCTAAGGTTTTTCCAGATATATTCCCGAAAAAGCCATCAGGGTTTTTGACCAGTCATTTTTTTTTATATTTGTCCAGGCTCCCCCCTCCCCTCTAATAAATCACAATATAACTGAAATATTTGCTGATAGTGACAATAACAAATACCTTCCCTGCCCCCTATTAACCCCTCATTGCCATTAAATGGTTTTCCCTTTCCTTGTAGTGTAGTAACTGTAGTTTCTGTAAAATTTAATGTTTTATATTTGAAACAATATTGAATATTGTATTGCTCATACATGTAAAAATTTTCACTTTTAAAAATATTGGCACCGTAGAATGTAACATTGCTTTTATCAAGTAAATTAGATATCATCTCATAGACTTCATGAAAGATAATGCATATGAGCACCTTCCATTATAATAATCCTTACCACACCATGTACGTAGGTCTTAACTATCACTTGCTGTTGAATCTTGTCATCTCAAATCTGTTTGACAATAAAACTGACCACCATGATATAACTGAAATATTGTTGAAAGTGACATTAAACACCATAAACTTAACCAATCAAATCTTATTAAATCATTTCCATGGGTAACCTGAAATAAAAATATGGCTTGGTAATACATGTACTGTTTTTTCAGTATGATAAGTCTGTGGACTCTTAGTCTAATTACCATAGGCTTATAATTGTTTAAATATGTTTTTTGAAAGGTTAAAAAATGATTGACCTATGGTCGTCCAAAAAATACCGTACTTTAGAAATTATGATTTGTATATTCCTCCACATGAAAGAGTTCCAATTTTCGTGGATTAACTAATTAATTTTTTCACGAATTATTATCATTTTGCATAGTAGGTGCACTAAATTTTTTCCGATTATTGATTGCAATAAGAGTTCATAATCTTAACGATTTTCTTTTTGTAAAATACTCGCTCATGACCCTTTAAAAACATATTTCTTACTGATAACAGTGTAAGTTTCACTTTGATTCTATTTATAGCACAATGAATGTTCTAGAAATATGTAATTATCAACTTAATATATTATATTACTGTTATTCAATTTATTTATGAAACACTATAAATTTTAACTCTCGTGGCAGAGTCATGAAAATAGATACAATTTAAACAACGTTATAGTCTTTTTAATAAATATATAGCGTCAGAAATGGCTGTTAGTAAATTAAGAATGTCTTGTATTTTATGATTTTTACATGTTTTTTTATTGTGGTAGCTCATTCCAGTTGTATGTGATATATATTATGATTTCAACATTCCCGAGATCAAGTTAAAAATGTGCTGTTTATTTTTATTTTTTTTCCCAGCGATATTCTATTCACTGATACTTGAGAGCATCGCATATTGCACTAATTCATGACATTCAACATGATAATCACTGAAAAGTATTTTTCCATTCTATAAAATTCCATTTTCAGGCCTTCTAATTATATAAACCAAGTTATTATCAAAACCCATTTTATTTTTTGTAATTGCTTAATTATTGTGTAGTTGATGAACTTAAGTCTCGTTCAACAAGACTCTTGCATGCTTTAAGAATACCTCTTTATAACATGTGGCCGTGATCATATGGTAGTTGGATTTACAACCACCTATGCAATAAATGCCTATCACCACTAACGTTGTGAGTTTGAATCCCGCTCAGGTGAGGTGTACTCAGTACAACATTATGTGATAGTTTGTCAGTGACTTGCTACAGGTCAGTGGTTTTCTCCGGGTACTCCGGTTTCCTCCACCAATAAAACTGACCGCCACGATATAGCTGAAATATTGTTGAAAGTGGCATTAAACACCATAAATCTAAACTTAGTGCATACAAAATTGTCTTGTTGGGTGAGATTAGTCAATACTCAATAATTTTGAACACTATTCAAAAGTTATTTTGAGTTTTTTCTTTGATAAATATTTGAATGATTTGTAGTATTATTATATTAGAATTTTGCATGGGTAAACAATGTATATATATCCTTTTCTTTGATGTTCTGTGATATTAGTTGTAGTTAACGTATATCGGGTATGTATCATGTGCATTTAATTTTTGCTATACAATCAAACCTGCCCATGCTGTCACCCCTTAAGCAGTGGCCTGTATTAACAGGTCACCATTTTCTTGTCCTGTCATAGAAAATTTCTTATGAATTGAACCTCTTTTAAGAGGACACCTGCTTTATAGAAAATTTAATATGAATTAAACCTCTTTTAAGAGGTCACCTGTCTTATGAGGCCACTTTTTCTTTGTCCCAAAGGTGACCTCTTAATACAGGTTTGACTATTTGCAATAGTCAAGTAAAAATAAAACTGAATTACCGTACTTGGTCATATATAATGCACACTTATTTTCCTGTAAGGTTACCATATTTAGTCATTTATAATAAACACTTATATTGCTGTTACCATGACAACATTCAGTTGTGTGTAATTACACACTTATTTGTTCAGAAAGCTTTTGACCAGTCTGGGTGTTTAATTTACACAAGAATATAGAAAGTTTGTATACTTCTAATAATACTTCTAAATGTCAAAAGAGGGGGAGTGTATTATACATACATGTAAATGTGCACTATATACAAACAATTACGGTTCACAAAATTTAAAACCATGAATTTTACACTTGGCCACTGTCCATGTTTCAGTCATATATTCTTGGAATTGTTAACCAAAGTTGTGAGTTCGAATCCCGCTCAGGAGAGGTGTACTCGATACAACATTATGTGATAGTTTGTCAGTGACTTGCGGCAGGTCTTTGGTTTTCTCCGCCATGACATAACTGAAATACTGTTAAAAGTGCTGTTAAACACCATAACCCTTAACCCCCAATTGAATATTTTATTTGATATATTGCACAAAGAAAATAATATTAACATGAACATTTCTGATATACCCTATCCAGTCAGTGTTTTCAATTATTTTATTACCAGTAGATATATTTTATTTTATTTAAGGGCTGGTCCCTTTTATTGTATTGTTTATGTTCAATGAAGGTAATGTGATGTGTATTGGTAGTGAGATTTTAATTTGTTTGTTTTTTGTGTCTTGTTACGTTTTCTTTTTTTTTTTTATACATTTTTCAATTATTATAACCTTATAGTATCTGTTGCCATGACTACAAGTTGCTATGGTTACCTGAAATATTCATTTATAATATTAAAATTTAGTATTAACTTTTAGAGAATAGATAATGGGAGATAACTCTTCACATGCTCCATAATTTTGTGCACTTTTTACAAGTAGCTTTATCAGAAGTTTGTTATTGTTTTTTGTTTGTTTGTGTAAGTTAAACATACTATCTTGTACATAGTTATTTTATACTTAAAAATTGCATTATAATTGATATTATGTTAAAGATATTGATTAACCAATCGTATTAATACCATTATCATATTTTATAGAAAAATCTTTAACCTGAAGAAAGAATGGAATGTTTTAAACCATTCTGTAGTTGAGTTTCAATACAAATCTGCATATATTGTTTTCTAGCTTTCATGTGAAATAAAGACTAGAAGAAATTTAACCAAATATAAATTTCAAATTTGAGAATTAAAGTAAACAATTTTCAGAATCCATGGCAACCGTTGTTGTTTATTATTTTTTTTTTTTAAAGATTGGGTGTATCCAAGCTATTATTTATTTGGTAAATTTTGAATTTACAAATATATTTAAAAAAAAACCTTAAAGAATAAGAACCGAAAATGAATAGCTGCTCAACTTTAATCTTTCAATTTAATCTCTTGTATTTGTACTCGATAAATTAACCAATCAGAAAACTGTACCTTACATACGAAGTGTTCTGATTGGCCAAATTTTTAGCATGAGTGCGAATCTTGTACTCTTCGATAGTTTAATGACGACAAGGTCAGTTCTCAGTTATTTTGTTTTCTTTATCCTAAAACTGTTTGTACAATATAAGGGTGTACTCGATACAACATTATGTGATAAAATTTGTCAGTGACTTGTGACAGATCGCTGGTTTTCTTCAGTTATTCCGGTTTTCTCCACCAATAAAACTGACTGCCACAATATAACTGAAATATTGTTAAACACCCTAACCTGTTGCAGCAAATAAAATTCCTGCATACTGAAAAATTTGTTCCTTTTTAGTATAATTCATATTTATACTTACTTATTACTTAAAACATGGATAGATTTCAATCAGATTTTGAAACTTCCTGAAAGTAATTTTGTTTAAAGTGTAAATTACACCTGTTATCAAAGAACTTCAATTTTAGTCTATACTTGTTATGTTTTTGTTAAAGAGTTTAGATGTCTTACAAATTTTAACACTTGTTTTTTTTTTTAATATTTTATAAAAATTCAGGGATTGTTTTATTAAAGTTAAATGACTTGTAGTGATTCAATATTCCTTAAATCATTTCACAATTTTCTTTGAGCTCCAAACTACATAACATTCTACTGTTAAAAAAAAAAAGAAAGAAAGAAAAAAAAAAAACCAATTCAAGTGCAAAGGGAGATAATCTTTACTTACTAACACCAAGGGAGATAACCTTTACTTTATTTTCTAACACCAAGGGAGATAACCTTAACTTATTTTCCAACATCAAGGGAGATATCCTTTACTTATTTTCTAAAACCAAGGAAGACAACTCAGAATTTATCAGTGCAATACATGATTTTCAATGCTCATCATGAGAGAATCAAATAAACCATGAATCATAAAACAATCATTAAGAATGTGTGTTATGTTGTGTTTGATAAAAAAAAATACTTGCACATCATTATTTATTATTATAAGAATGTGAATTTTTATGTATGAAGAATGAAACAATTATCTGTTTAATTTTTTTATTTCATTGCTTAAAAAACAATAAAATGATTTAAAACATTAAAATTATATATGTTAATAGTTTTCTCGGGCCATTTCAAAATTTTCATTTACTATTAAAAAATAACTGTACACTGTACATAAAGTGTCCAGTACAATTCACAATCATGCTAGACTTCTTCAATTTTCAAAAGCCAGTTTAATACCGACATCTCTTGCAAAATATCCTGATATACAATAATCGACAGTGAATGGGAAACACCGTCCTTCATGAAAGTTTGTAATAATAATTGATAAAGCTACGATTTCTCTGGTTTTCCGATATTTTTATCCTTTGTCCATTAACATCACGATTTTTTTGCTTTTCTCTCAAATGACAATAGAGTTCTTGAAGAGCCCTTGCTTTAATCGTTTAAACATTGTACAATCTCTTTTGTTGGATAGTATGAGATTCAGAATCGTCTCATCTGTTTCTTAAATTTTTCATAATGGAAGTCATCGGTTGCTTTTTCTGTGGATTTTGATTTTTTCCCTGCAAAAAGAAAAAAAAATTAAGTAAAAAGCTATACAAAACTCATCTATTACTTTACTGCAGGGATAATTTTTGTCAGTAATTTAACTGATTTCAGCAATTTTCCTCCAGTGAGAAATTGCAGAAAGTTGCTGGACATTCAGAACAGGTCAAAAATGGACCTTTTGAAAGGGGGTGTAGATGGTTTCAGCTAATTTTCACAGATTTTCATTTATTTTATTTTATAACCAGAATCATCCCTGTTTACTGACGTGTATACAATAGACTAACCTTTATATACAAATGTAACAGTATATTAAAACTGATAGGCAATGGTTAAATAGATTTTTATCAGGTAAGTGATGTAGGCAAGTGCGAGCCTTTAGTTTAATGAGATTATGATCCTGATGATATCTGTTTTGTACTGAGCCAAAATGTAGAGTTGGATATTTATTGTTCTCGCTCATAAAAAACAACTACACAAGTAGGCCTCTTGGTCCACTCTGTTAGAAGTCAATGACCATAACCACTTGGCCAGCCAGGCCCCTGTAGGAGTTAAAACTGATAAAAGTTTGTCAGTGATTTGCGACAGGTCGGTGGGTTTTTCTGGTACTCCAGATTCCTCTACCAATAAAACTGACTGCCACGATATAACTGAAATATTGTTGAAAGTGGCATTAAACTCCATAACTCTAACCCTCTATAGGACAAAATACAATACATAAGTCAACCATACAAAGTAGACAATATGAAAAGTAATAATATGTCTTATGTTTCTCCGTTTCCAGCTAAAGTAAACAAGCATTTTTCATCAACTCTGGAACGGAAAAGAATGGTATAGTCCAAAATCGAACTTGGCCTGCTTTTTATGGTTACTGACATTGTATATAAATTTGAAATGATTTACTTGAGGGAAACTTCATACCCCACCCCCCTCTCTACTTTTTTCTCTATATTAACACTTACCAGTACCAGCAGATAATTATAGGGAAACTTCATACCCCCCTCTCATTTTCTTTTCTCTATCTTAATTCTTACCAAATAATTTTTCAGCATCCCCCACTCTCAGTGGTTCAGGTTTGGGTTCTTCTGTTTTCCTCAGTATACCCCCTCCCCCTCTCCTTTTCCTTCCTCTATATTAACTCTTACCAGTAGATAGTTTTTCAGCATCTCCAACTCTCAGTGGTTCAGGTTCTACTGTTTTCTTCAGTATACCCCCCTCCCCCCTCTCCTTTTCCTTCCTCTATATTAACTCTTACCAGTAGATAATTTTTCACCATCTCCCACTCACAGTGGTTCAGGTTTGGGTTCTACTGTTTTCTTCAGTATACCCCCTCTCCTTTTCCTTCCTCTATATTAACTCTTACCAGTAGATAATTTTTCACCATCTCCCACTCACAGTGGTTCAGGTTTGGGTTCTACTGTTTTCTTCAGTATATCCCCCTCCCCCCTCTCCTTTTCCTTCCTCTATATTAACTCTTACCAGTAGATAATTTTTCAGCATCTCCCACCCTCAGTGGTTCAGGTTTGGGTTCTACTGTTTTCTTCAGTATACCCCCCTCCCCCCTCTCCTTTTCCTTCCTCTATATTAACTCTTACCAGTAGATAATTTTTCAGCATCTCCCACCCTCAGTGGTTCAGGTTTGGGTTCTTCTGTTTTCTTCAGTATACCCCTCCCCCTCTACTTCTGTTTTCTTCAGTATACCCCCCTCCCCCTCTCCTTTTCCTTCCTCTCCCACCCTCAGTGGTTCAGGTTTGGGTTCTTCTGTTTTCTTCAGTATACCCCCCTCCCCCCTCTCCTTTTCCTTCCTCTATATTAACTCTTACCAGTAGATAATTTTTCACCATCTCCCACCCTCAGTGGTTCAGGTTTGGGTTCTTCTGTTTTCTTCAGTATACCCCCCCCCCCTCTCCTTTTCTTTCCTCTATATTAACTCTTACCAGTAGATAATTTTCACCATCTCCCACTCACAGTGGTTCAGGTTTGGGTTCTTCTGTTTTCTTCAGTATACCCACCCCCCCTCTGTATTAACTCTTACCAGTAGATAATTTTTCACCATCTCCCACTCACAGTGGTTCAGGTTTGGGTTCTGTTTTCTTCAGTATACCCCCCTCCCCCCTCTCCTTTTCCTTCCTCTATATTAACTCTTACCAGTAGATAATTTTTCAGCATCTCCCACCCTCAGTGGTTCAGGTTTGGGTTCTTCTGTTTTCTTCAGTATACCCCTCCCCCTCTACTTCTGTTTTCTTCAGTATACCCCCCTCCCCCTCTCCTTTTCCTTCCTCTAAATTAACTCTTACCAGTAGATAATTTTTCAGCATCTCCCACCCTCAGTGGTTCAGGTTTGTGTTCTTCTGTTTTCTTCAGTATACCCCCCTCCCCCCTCTCCTTTTCCTTCCTCTATATTAACTCTTACCAGTAGATAATTTTTCACCATCTCCCACCCTCAGTGGTTCAGGTTTGGGTTCTTCTGTTTTCTTCAGTATACCCCCCCCCCCCCTCTCCTTTTCTTTCCTCTATATTAACTCTTACCAGTAGATAATTTTCACCATCTCCCACTCACAGTGGTTCAGGTTTGGGTTCTTCTGTTTTCTTCAGTATACCCACCCCCCCTCTGTATTAACTCTTACCAGTAGATAATTTTTCACCATCTCCCACTCACAGTGGTTCAGGTTTGGGTTCTGTTTTCTTCAGTATACCCCCCTCCCCCCTCTCCTTTTCCTTCCTCTATATTAACTCTTACCAGTAGATAATTTTTCAGCATCTCCCACCCTCAGTGGTTCAGGTTTGGGTTCTTCTGTTTTCTTCAGTATACCCCCCCCCCCCCCCCCCCCCTCTCCTTTTCTTTCCTCTATATTAACTCTTACCAGTAGATAATTTTTCAGCATCACCCACTCTTAGTGGTTCAGGTTTGGGTTCTACTGTTTTCTTCAGTATGGGTGCATTATCTTCAATGTTAACTGTCGTGAAAGAAATTATTATGTTAATAATATAATTCATTAAACAACTACTGTTATCTTCACATAAATAATGAAAACTACCTTTGTGATTCAGATGGTACAACTCGGCCAATGCGAGAAAAAATCTGTATCTTTGATCCGGCCAATACTGGTGTTACATATTCTCTCTAGATTTCACATAAGATGAAATAGAGACCGTCTGTCACTGTCGTCTGATAAGACAAAAGATGAAATAGAGACCCTCTGTCACTGTCGTCTGATAAGACAAAAGATGAAATAGAGACCCTCTGTCACTGTCGTCTGATAAGACAAAAGATGAAATAGAGACCCTCTGTCACTGTCATCTGATAAGACAAAAGATGAAATAGAGACCCTCTGTCACTGTCGTCTGATAAGACAAAAGATGAAATAGAGACCCTCTGTCACTGTCGTCTGATAAGACAAAAGATGAAATAGAGACCCTCTGTCACTGTCATCTGATAAGACAAAAGATGAAATAGAGACCCTCTGTCACTGTCATCTGATAAGACAAAAGATGAAATAGAGACCCTCTGTCACTGTCGTCTGATAAGACAAAAGATGAAATAGAGACCCTCTGTCACTGTCATCTGATAAGACAAAAGATGAAATAGAGACCCTCTGTCACTGTCGTCTGATAAGACAAAAGATGAAATAGAGACCCTCTGTCACTGTCGTCTGATAAGACAAAAGATGAAATAGAGACCCTCTGTCACTGTCGTCTGATAAGACAAAAGATGAAATAGAGACCCTCTGTCACTGTCGTCTGATAAGACAAATAGGAAAGGAACTGATAAAAAATAAACAAATGTACCTCTAGTTTATATTAAAAAAGGTAAAAGGATAAAAATATATGAGACAATATTTTATGATTAATTAAAAGATATCTGATGATTTTCGTATTAACCTAGTATTTAGTCCAATACTAGCTGTATTGGCCTGAGGTGAAAAAGACCTAAAAGGGAAAGGAGAAAAACACAAGACAATATTTTATGGTTAATTAATAAATATATCATCACGTAATAATATATTATTGATGATTTGTAAATTTGACTTTTGATCTTTACGTGCGATAATATCTGTTATTAAGCGACAAGCATGCAATAAACATGATCGTACATTTCTAAAGTGACATTACACTGAGGTAACATTGACAAATCCTTGATAAACATAACATCATTGATATGTTTTACTTGAAATGTACTTCTCATCACATTTAACATCTGGCTTTGCCTTCCATGCGATATTGCTCTGAAAAATTCATTTTCAAAAAACAAATCAAAAATAGAATATATATCCTCGTCTGACAATAAGTCGGTCAGTCATTGGATAATGTTTGATTATTTTTTTCATGTTTGAAAAGTAAACATTTTTTTCTTTTTAATTATGTTCCTCATCTATTCTTGCTCACATGTGTAAAGTTCCATGGAAAAAAGATCGATAATAATTACATACTGACCCATATTTGTTTACCCTCCCTTTTCCAAATGGCGTCGTATGACGTCACATAAAGTCGGTCAAAGTTCAATAAAGCACATGATTTTGTCATAGGCCAACCAAACTTAAAAAGTAAACCAGATTAAGAAAGTACAGTATTTTAGCTTTTTCAGTGTAATTGATTTGTCTGAAAATTTTCAAAAGATATTTTTTTTAAATAGTTTGAAATTGAAGTATTAAAAATTAATTATTTGATGCAAATATTAAACTTGCTTACCCACATAAAAAGTATTTAATCCAGTGAATTTGGTGTTTTTGCTTTTGTCAATACAATCTATTAGACCGACATATTTTGGTAAAACAATTAATGACTGATTTCAATTTATTTTAATCACATTTATTATCACAGAGTGGTAACAATACAGTTTTGTTGATGCTATTTGTAATAATGACAGGTTTTTTTTACACGGACAATCTCATTTTTCTGTCTGGTTTAATTTAATTCTCTGTTCAATTTATGCTATAAATTTTGATTATTGCTGTTAAATTAATTCTTTTTCTATCTTCTCTGTGAATTTCATTTCATTACCCCAAGAAGTAAGGGGTATATTTGTTATTAAAGCAGCAGTGGAAATGCAAAATAATCTGCCATTTTGTGACTAATGGAGAGCACTTGCATGTATTTTCCCGGTAAAATCGGCCATTTTCTAGAAAATGGTGGAATCTGAATGATCAATCATCATATTTTCAAAGTATTTTAAAATACAATTTGCTTGGCCTACATTCCAGAAACGGTCATGAACTGTGATGTCGATTATGTCAACAAACCGGAAAAATACAAATGTGTGGGGAATACCATCGATGGAAACAGATTTAACAAGCATAATGATCAGGAAAAAAAGACATTAGTAAAAAGGATCTTTTTTACTTGCATGGAATTTATTCAATTCAAACTTCTCTGTTTTAATCTCATCTTGTAATTTTGACATTGAAAAGTATTCCCTCTGTGTTTATGTATGCTATGAATATACAGAATGACGTCATTGGTCTCGTGCTGCGCGAGAATTGTAAATCAAAACAAATGACCGACATTATTGCATGTGCATGACCGAGCAGATGTCACGGTAGGATATATCTTTGTGTTTTGAATTATGGTAGTGTAAAGGTGATAAATTGCTTCTAAATATAGATTAACTGTTTAATGAAGGTCGAGAAATATATTTGAAACTATTTATTTGGTAATTGATTAAGCATACATTTTTTGTATATTATAATCTATCAATTTCATTATCAATATCCGAGAAGCCTATCTTGACTGTGTTAATGGTTGCATTACTGAACCTATGTTAATATATACAGTGGAACTTGTCTAATCCGACACACCAAGGGACCAGGGAAATGTGTCGGATTGTACAGGATGTCAGAATACGGTGTTGAATTGCACAAGTACTACTGTACTCACACATTTCAATGCCAAAATGCCCTACCCCCTCCCCTCTTTATAGAAATCATACATACATCTGTTGTGTTGTGTTGTATATAATTGGCAGCCATATTGGATGGAACAATGCCTTAACCCTACCCCCCTCCCCTCTTTATAGAAATCATACATCTGTTGTGTTGTATATAATTGGCAGCCATATTGGATGGAACAATGCC
Organism: Bathymodiolus brooksi; assembly: GCA_963680875.1. NCBI lineage: Eukaryota > Metazoa > Mollusca > Bivalvia > Mytilida > Modiolidae > Bathymodiolus > Bathymodiolus brooksi. The sequence goes on along the minus strand of OY804588.1, from coordinate 29,214,460 downwards.
CTAACCCTACCCCACTCCCCCTTTATAGAAATCATACATACATCTGTTGTGTTGTATATAGTTGGCAGCCATATTGGATGGAACAACACCCTAACCCCCTCCCCTCTTTATAGAAATCATACATCTGTTGTGTTGTATATAATTGGCAGCCATATTGGATGGAACAATGCCTTAACCCTACCCCACTCCCCTCTTTATAGAAATCATACATCTGTTGTGTTGTATATAATTGGCAGCCATATTGGATGGAACAATGCCCTAACCCTACCCCACTCCCCCCTTTATAGAAATCATACATACATCTGTTGTGTTGTATATAGTTGGCAGCCATATTGGATGGAACAACACCCTAACCCTACCCCCCTCCCCTCTTTATAGAAATCATACATGTGTTGTGTTGTATATAATTGGCAGCCATATTGGATGGAACAATGCCTTAACCCTACCCCACTCCCCTCTTTATAGAAATCATACATCTGTTCTGTTGTATATAATTGGCAGCCATATTGGATGGAACAATGCCCTAACCCTACCCCACTCCCCCCTTTATAGAAATCATACATACATCTGTTGTGTTGTATATAGTTGGCAGCCATATTGGATGGAACAACACCCTAACCCTACCCTCTTTATAGAAATCATACATCTGTTGTGTTGTATATAATTGGCAGCCATATTGGATGGAACAATGCCTTAACCCTACCCCACTCCCCTCTTTAGAGAAATCATACATCTGTTGTGTTGTATATAATTGGCAGCCATATTGGATGGAACAATGCCCTAACCCTACCCCACTCCCCCCTTTATAGAAATCATACATACATCTGTTGTGTTGTATATAGTTGGCAGCCATATTGGATGGACAACACCCTAACCCTACCCCCCTCCCCTCTTTATAGAAATCATACATGTGTTGTGCTGTATATAATTGGCAGCCATATTGGATGGAACAATGCCTTAACCCTACCCCACTCCCCTCTTTATAGAAATCATACATCTGTTGTGTTGTATATAATTGGCAGCCATATTGGATGGAACAATGCCCTAACCCTACCCCACTCCCCTCTTTATAGAAATCATACATCTGTTGTGTTGTATATAGTTGGCAGCCATATTGGATGGAACAATGCCCCAACCCTACCCCACTCCCCCCTTTATAGAAATCATACATACATCTGTTGTGTTGTATATAGTTGGCAGCCATATTGGATGGAACAATGCCCCAACCCTACCCCACTCCCCCCTTTATAGAAATCATACATACATCTGTTGTGTTGTATATAGTTGGCAGCCATATTGGATGGACAACACCCTAACCCTACCCCCCTCCCCTCTTTATAGAAATCATACATGTGTTGTGCTGTATATAATTGGCAGCCATATTGGATGGAACAATGCCTTAACCCTACCCCACTCCCCTCTTTATAGAAATCATACATCTGTTGTGTTGTATATAATTGGCAGCCATATTGGATGGAACAATGCCCTAACCCTACCCCACTCCCCTCTTTATAGAAATCATACATCTGTTGTGTTGTATATAGTTGGCAGCCATATTGGATGGAACAATGCCCCAACCCTACCCCACTCCCCCCTTTATAGAAATCATACATACATCTGTTGTGTTGTATATAGTTGGCAGCCATATTGGATGGAACAATGCCCCAACCCTACCCCACTCCCCCCTTTATAGAAATCATACATACATCTGTTGTGTTGTATATAGTTGGCAGCCATATTGGATGGAACAACACCCTAACCCTACCCCACTCCCCCCTTTATAGAAATCATACATACATCTGTTGTGTTGTATATAGTTGGCAGCCATATTGGATGGAACAACACCCTAACCCTACCCCCCTCCCCTCTTTATAGAAATCATACATCTGTTGTGTTGTATATAATTGGCAGCCATATTGGATGGAACAATGCCTTAACCCTACCCCACTCCCCTCTTTATAGAAATCATACATCTGTTGTGCTGTATATAATTGGCAGCCATATTGGAAGGAACAACGCCCTAACCCTACCCCACTCCCCTCCTTATAGAAATCATACATACATCTGTTGTGTTGTATATAGTTGGTAGCCATATTGGATGGAACAATGCCCCAACCCTACCCCACTCCCCCCTTTATAGAAATCATACATACATCTGTTGTGTTGTATATAGTTGGCAGCCATATTGGATGGAACAATGCCCCAACCCTACCCCACTCCCCCCTTTATAGAAATCATACATACATCTGTTGTGTTGTATATAGTTGGCAGCCATATTGGATGGAACAACACCCTAACCCCACCCCACTCCCCCCTTTATAGAAATCATACATACATCTGTTGTGTTGTATATAATTGGCAGCTATATTGGATGGAACAATACCCCAACCCTACCCCCCCCCCCCTCTTTATAGAAATCATACATACATCTGTTGTGTTGTATATAATTGGCAGCTATATTGGATGGAACAATGCCCTAACCCTACCCCACTCCCCCCTTTATAGAAATCATACATACATCTGTTGTGTTGTATATAATTGGCAGCTATATTAGATGGAACAATGCCCTAACCCTACCCCACTCCCCCCTTTATAGAAATCATACATACATCTGTTGTGTTGTATATAGTTGGCAGCCATATTGGATGGAACAATGACCTAACCCTACCCCACTCCCCCCTTTATAGAAATCATACATACATCTGTTGTGTTGTATATAGTTAGCAGCCATATTGGATGGAACAACACCCAAATCCTACCCCACTCCCCCCTTTATAGAAATCATACATACATCTGTTGTGTTGTATATAGTTGGCAGCCATATTGGATGGAACAACACCCTAACCCTACCCCACTCCCCCCTTTATAGAAATCATACATACATCTGTTGTGTTGTATATAGTTGGCAGCCATATTGGATGGAACAACACCCTAACCCTACCCCCCTCCCCTCTTTATAGAAATCATACATCTGTTGTGTTGTATATAATTGGCAGCCATATTGGATGGAACAATGCCTTAACCCTACCCCACTCCCCTCTTTATAGAAATCATACATCTGTTGTGCTGTATATAATTGGCAGCCATATTGGAAGGAACAACGCCCTAACCCTACCCCACTCCCCCCTTTATAGAAATCTTACATACATCGGTTGTGTTGTAAATAGTTGGCAGCCATATTGGATGGAACAACACCCTAACCCTACCCCACTCCCCCTTTATAGAAATCATACATACATCTGTTGTGTTGTATATAGTTGGCAGCCATATTGGATGGAACAATGACCTAACCCTACCCCACTCCCCCCTTTATAGAAATCATACATACATCTGTTGTGTTGTATATAGTTGGCAGCCATATTGGATGGAACAACGTCCTAACCCTACCCTACTCCCTCCCCCCTTTATAGAAATCATACATACATCTGTTGTGTTGTATATAGTTAGCAGCCATATTGGATGGAACAACACCCTAACCCTACCCCACTCCCCCCTTTATAGAAATCATACATACATATGTTGTGTTGTATATAGTTGGCAGCCATATTGGATGGAACAATGCCCTAACCCTATCCCACTCCCCCCCTTTATAGAAATCATATATACATCTGTTGTGTTGTATATAGTTGGCAGCCATATTGGATGGAACAACACCCTAACCCTACCCCCCTCACCTCTTTATAGAAATCATACATCTGTTGTGTTGTATATAATTGGCAGCCATATTGGATGGAACAATGCCTTAACCCTACCCCACTCCCCTCTTTATAGAAATCATACATCTGTTGTGCTGTATATAATTGGCAGCCATATTGGAAGGAACAACGCCCTAACCCTACCCCACTCCCCTCTTTATAGAAATCATACATACATCTGTTGTGTTGTATATAGTTGGCAGCCATATTGGATGGAACAATGCCCCAACCCTACCCCACTCCCCCCTTTATAGAAATCATACATACATCTGTTGTGTTGTATATAGTTGGCAGCCATATTGGATGGAACAATGCCCCAACCCTACCCCACTCCCCCCTTTATAGAAATCATACATACATCTGTTGTGTTGTATATAGTTGGCAGCCATATTGGATGGAACAACACCCTAACCCTACCCCACTCCCCCCTTTATAGAAATCATACATACATCTGTTGTGTTGTATATAGTTGGCAGCCATATTGGATGGAACAACACCCTAACCCTACCCCCCTCCCCTCTTTATAGAAATCATACATCTGTTGTGTTGTATATAATTGGCAGCCATATTGGATGGAACAATGCCTTAACCCTACCCCACTCCCCTCTTTATAGAAATCATACATCTGTTGTGCTGTATATAATTGGCAGCCATATTGGAAGGAACAACGCCCTAACCCTACCCCACTCCCCTCCTTATAGAAATCATACATACATCTGTTGTGTTGTATATAGTTGGTAGCCATATTGGATGGAACAATGCCCCAACCCTACCCCACTCCCCCCTTTATAGAAATCATACATACATCTGTTGTGTTGTATATAGTTGGCAGCCATATTGGATGGAACAATGCCCCAACCCTACCCCACTCCCCCCTTTATAGAAATCATACATACATCTGTTGTGTTGTATATAGTTGGCAGCCATATTGGATGGAACAACACCCTAACCCCACCCCACTCCCCCCTTTATAGAAATCATACATACATCTGTTGTGTTGTATATAATTGGCAGCTATATTGGATGGAACAATACCCCAACCCTACCCCCCCCCCCCTCTTTATAGAAATCATACATACATCTGTTGTGTTGTATATAATTGGCAGCTATATTGGATGGAACAATGCCCTAACCCTACCCCACTCCCCCCTTTATAGAAATCATACATACATCTGTTGTGTTGTATATAATTGGCAGCTATATTAGATGGAACAATGCCCTAACCCTACCCCACTCCCCCCTTTATAGAAATCATACATACATCTGTTGTGTTGTATATAGTTGGCAGCCATATTGGATGGAACAATGACCTAACCCTACCCCACTCCCCCCTTTATAGAAATCATACATACATCTGTTGTGTTGTATATAGTTAGCAGCCATATTGGATGGAACAACACCCAAATCCTACCCCACTCCCCCCTTTATAGAAATCATACATACATCTGTTGTGTTGTATATAGTTGGCAGCCATATTGGATGGAACAATGCCCTAACCCTACCCCACTCCCCCCTTTATAGAAATCATACATACATTTGTGGTGTTGTATATAGTTGGCAGCCATATTGGATGGAACAACACCCTAACCCTACCCCACTCCCCCCTTTATAGAAATCATACATACATCTGTTGTGTTGTATATAGTTAGCAGCTATATTGGATGGAACAGTGCCCTAACCCTACCCCTCTCCCCTCTTTATAGAAATCATACATACATCTGTTGTGTTGTATATAATTGGCAGCTATATTGGATGGAACAACGCCCTAACCCTACCCCACTCCCCCCTTAATAGAAATCATACATACATCTGTTGTGTTGTATATAATTGGCAGCCATATTGGATGGAACAACGCCCTAACCCTACCCCACTCCCCCCTTTATAGAAATCATACATACATCTGTTGTGTTGTATATAGTTGGCAGCCATATTGGATGGAACAATGCCCTAACCCTACCCCACTCCCCTCTTTATAGAAATCATACATACATCTGTTGTGTTGTATATAGTTGGCAGCCATATTGGATGGAACAATGACCTAACCCTACCCCACTCCCCCCTTTATAGAAATCATACATACATCTGTTGTGTTGTATATAGTTGGCAGCCATATTGGATGGAACAACACCCTAACCCTACCCCACTCCCCCCTTTATAGAAATCATACATACATCTGTTGTGTTGTATATAGTTAGCAGCCATATTGGATGGAACAATGACCTAACCCTACCCCACTCCCCCCTTTATAGAAATCATACATACATCTGTTGTGTTGTATATAGTTGGCAGCCATATTGGATGGAACAACGCCCTAACCCTACCCCACTCCCCCCTTTATAGAAATCATACATACATCTGTTGTGTTGTATATAGTTGGCAGCCATATTGGATGGAACAATGACCTAACCCTACCCCACTTCCCCCTTTATAGAAATCATACATACATCTGTTGTGTTGTATATAGTTGGCAGCCATATTGGATGGAACAACACCCTAACCCTACCCCACTCCCCCCTTTATAGAAATCATACATACATCTGTTGTGTTGTATATAGTTGGCAGCCATATTGGATGGAACAACGCCCTAACCCTACCCCACTCCCCCCTTTATAGAAATCATACATACATCTGTTGTGTTGTATATAGTTGGCAGCCATATTGGATGGAACAATGACCTAACCCTACCCCACTTCCCCCTTTATAGAAATCATACATACATCTGTTGTGTTGTATATAGTTGGCAGCCATATTGGATGGAACAACACCCTAACCCTACCCCACTCCCCCCTTTATAGAAATCATACATACATCTGTTGTGTTGTATATAGTTGGCAGCCATATTGGATGGAACAATGACCTAACCCTACCCCACTCCCCCCTTTATAGAAATCATACATACATCTGTTGTGTTGTATATAGTTGGCAGCCATATTGGATGGAACAACACCCTAACCCTACCCCACTGCCCCCTTTATAGAAATCATACATACATCTGTTGTGTTGTATATAATTGGCAGCTATATTGGATGGAACAATGACCTAACCCTACCCCACTCCCCCCTTTATAGAAATCATACATACATCTGTTGTGTTGTATATAGTTGGCAGCCATATTGGTAGGAACAAAAGCAGAAACTTCATGATCTCTTTTCCTCATTCTTTCCTGTACCAATTTCTGTTTGGCTTCTTCTGTTGCTTCTATATTCTTTATTTTTGCTCTGAAATCATGGAAAACAATTACAGTGAAAATCTCCTGTAATACGATTAGGGTTATGGTGTTTAACGCCACTTTCAACAATATTACAGTTATATAATGGCAGTCAGTTTTATTGGTGGAGGAAACCAGAGTACCTGGAGAAAACCACCGACCTGTCGCAATTCACTGACAAACTTTATCACATAATCATTAATGTTGTATCAAGTACACCTGGCCTGAGTGGGATTCGAACTCACAACTTTAGTGGTAATAGGCACTGATTGCATAGGTAGTTGTAAATCAAACTACTATATGACCACGATGACCTCCTCTCCTGTATTCACGACCACGACGACCCCCTCTCCTGTATTAGGATTAGTTAGTTCAGTTTATACAGTTAAAACTAATAAATATTTCCTACATTAGAACTTTTTTATAAAACATATTTTATTGACAACTATATATGAATGGGATTGAGCATCAGGCTGTGTGGAACTTTAGTAAAAGCTTGGTTTATACAGGATTCTGTTTTATACAGGATTCTGTTTTATTCAGGATTCTGGTTTATACAGGATTCTGGTTTATACAGGATTCTGTTTTATACAGGATTCTGGTTTATACAGGATTCTGGTTTATACAGTATTCTGTTTTATACAGGATTCTGTTTTATACAGGATTCTGTTTTATACAGTATTCTGGTTTATACAGGATTCTGTTTTATACAGTATTCTGGTTTATACAGGATTCTGTTTTATACAGTATTCTGGTTTATACAGGATTCTGGTTTATACAGGATTCTGTTTTATACAGGATTCTGGTTTATACAGGATTCTGTTTTATACAGGATTCTGTTTTATACAGGATTCTGTTTTATACAGTATTCTGGTTTATACAGGATTCTGTTTTATACAGGATTCTGTTTTATACAGTATTCTGGTTTATACAGGATTCTGTTTTATACAGGATTCTGTTTTATACAGTATTCTGTTTTATACAGTATTCTGTTTTATACAGGATTCTGTTTTATACAGGATTCTGTTTTATACAGGATTCTGTTTTATACAGGATTCTGGTTTATACAGTATTCTGTTTTATTCAGGATTCTATTTTATACAGGATTCTGGTTTATACAGGATTCTGTTTTATTCAGGATTCTGGTTTATACAGGATTCTGTTTTATACAGGATTCTGTTTTATACAGGATTCTGTTTTATTCAGGATTCTGGTTTATACAGGATTCTGTTTTATACAGGATTCTGGTTTATACAGGATTCTGTTTTATACAGTATTCTGGTTTATACAGGATTCTGTTTTATACAGGATTCTGTTTTATACAGTATTCTGGTTTATACAGTATTCTGTTTTATTCAGGATTCTGTTTTATACAGGATTCTGGTTTATACAGGATTCTGTTTTATTCAGGATTCTGTTTTATACAGTATTCTGGTTTATACAGGATTCTGTTTTATACAGTATTCTGTTTTATTCAGGATTCTGGTTTATACAGGATTCTGGTTTATACAGTATTCTGTTTTATACAGGATTCTGGTTTATACAGGATTCTGTTTTATACAGGATTCTGTTTTATACAGGATTCTGTTTTATTCAGGATTCTGGTTTATACAGGATTCTGGTTTATACAGTATTCTGGTTTATTCAGGATTCTGTTTTATACAGGATTCTGTTTTATACAGGATTCTGGTTTATTCAGGATTCTGTTTTATACAGTATTCTGGTTTATACAGTATTCTGGTTTATACAGGATTCTGTTTTATACAGTATTCTGGTTTATTCAGGATTCTGGTTTATACAGGATTCTGTTTTATACAGGATTCTGGTTTATACAGGATTCTGTTTTATACAGGATTCTGTTTTATTCAGGATTTAGTTTAGACAGATTTTACTGTACAACTGAATGGAAAAGCAGCACTGTTTTACAGTGGATTTATAATGTTATGACAATCCTTCAAATCCTAAATTTGACATTAAACCTGTTAATTCAATGTCCAATATATGTTTACTTTCTCTCCAATATATAAGTTAGTGAGTGATTGTTTCTTAGAACCACGTAAGAACATTTTCAGCTATATCATGACGAGACACCAGGTAAGAACATTTTCAGCTATATCATGACGAGACACAATGTAAGAACATTTTCAGCTATATCATGACCAGACACAACGTAAGAACATTTTCAGCTATATCATGACGAGACACCACGTAAGAACATTTTCAGCTATATCATGATGACACAACGTAAGAACATTTTCAGCTATATCATGACGAGACACCATGTAAGAACATTTTCAGCTATATCATGACGAGACACCATGTAAGAACATTTTCAGCTATATCATGACGAGACACAACGTAAGAACATTTTCAGCTATATCATGACGAGACACCACGTAAGAACATTTTTAGCTATATCATGACGAGACACCATGTAAGAACATTTTCAGCTATATCATGACGAGACACCATGTAAGAACATTTTCAGCTATATCATGACGAGACACCACGTAAGAACATTTTCAGCTATATCATGACGAGACACCACGTAAGAACATTTTCAGCTGTATCATGACGAGACACAACGTAAGAACATTTTCAGCTATATCATGACGAGACACCATGTAAGAACATTTTCAGCTATATCATGACGAGACACAACGTAAGAACATTTTCAACTATATCATGACGAGACACCACGTAAGAACATTTTCAGCTATATCATGACGAGACACCATGTAAGAACATTTTCAGCTATATCATGACGAGACACCACGTAAGAACATTTTCAGCTATATCATGACGAGACACAACGTAAGAACATTTTCAGCTATATCATGACGAGACACCACGTAAGAACATTTTCAGCTATATCATGACGAGACACCACGTAAGAACATTTTCAGCTATATCATGACGAGACACCATGTAAGAACATTTTCAGCTATATCATGACGAGACACCACGTAAGAACATTTTCAGCTATATCATGACGAGACACCACGTAAGAACATTTTTAGCTATATCATGACGAGACACCATGTAAGAACATTTTCAGCTATATCATGACGAGACACCATGTAAGAACATTTTCAGCTATATCATGACGAGACACCACGTAAGAACATTTTCAGCTATATCATGACGAGACACAACGTAAGAACATTTTCAGCTATATCATGACGAGACACAACGTAAGAACATTTTCAGTTATATCATGACGAGACACCATGTAAGAACATGTTCAGCTATATCATGACGAGACACCACGTAAGAACATTTTCAGCTATATCATGTCGAGACACAACGTAAGAACATTTTCAGCTATATCATGACGAGACACAACGTAAGAACATTTTCAGCTATATCATGATGAGACACAACGCAAGAACATTTTCAGCTATATCATGATGAGACACCACATAAGAACATTTTCAGCTATATCATGACGAGACACAACGTAAGAACATTTTCAGCTATATCATGACGAGACACCATGTAAGAACATTTTCAGCTATATCATGACGAGACACCATGTAAGAACATTTTCAGCTATATCATGACGAGACACCATGTAAGAACATGTTCAGCTATATCATGACGAGACACCACGTAAGAACATTTTCAACTATATCATGACGAGACACCACGTAAGAACATTTTCAGCTATATCATGACGAGACACCACGTAAGAACATTTTCAGCTATATCATGACGAGACACAACGTAAGAACATTTTCAGCTATATCATGACGAGACACCACGTAAGAACATTTTCAGCTATATAATGATGAGACACCATGTAAGAACATTTTCAGCTATATCATGACGAGACACCATGTAAGAACATTTTCAGCTATATCATGACGAGACACCATGTAAGAACATTTTCAGCTATATCATGACGAGACACAACGTAAGAACATTTTCAGCTATATCATGACGAGACACCACGTAAGAACATTTTCAGCTATATCATGACGAGACACAACGTAAGAACATTTTCAGCTATATCATGACGAGACACCACGTAAGAACATTTTCAGCTATATCATGACGAGACACCATGTAAGAACATTTTCAGTATATTATGACGAGACACCATGTAAGAACATTTTCAGCTATATCATGACGAGACACCACGTAAGAACATTTTCAGCTATATCATGACGAGACACCATGTAAGAACATTTTCAGCTATATCATGACGAGACACAACGTAAGAACATTTTCAGCTATATCATGACGAGACACCACGTAAGAACATTTTTAGCTATATCATGACGAGACACCATGTAAGAACATTTTCAGCTATATCATGACGAGACACCATGTAAGAACATTTTCAGCTATATCATGACGAGACACCACGTAAGAACATTTTCAGCTATATCATGACGAGACACCACGTAAGAACATTTTCAGCTGTATCATGACGAGACACAACGTAAGAACATTTTCAGCTATATCATGACGAGACACCACGTAAGAACATTTTCAGCTATATCATGACGAGACACCATGTAAGAACATTTTCAGCTATATCATGACGAGACACCATGTAAGAACATTTTCAGCTATATCATGACGAGACACAATGTAAGAACATTTTCAGCTATATCATGACGAGACACCACGTAAGAACATTTTCAGCTATATCATGACGAGACACCACGTAAGAACATTTTCAGCTATATCATGACGAGACACCATGTAAGAACATTTTCAGCTATATCATGACGAGACACCACGTAAGAACATTTTCAGCTATATCATGACGAGACACCACGTAAGAACATTTTTAGCTATATCATGACGAGACACCATGTAAGAACATTTTCAGCTATATCATGACGAGACACCATGTAAGAACATTTTCAGCTATATCATGACGAGACACCACGTAAGAACATTTTCAGCTATATCATGACGAGACACAACGTAAGAACATTTTCAGCTATATCATGACGAGACACAACGTAAGAACATTTTCAGTTATATCATGACGAGACACCATGTAAGAACATGTTCAGCTATATCATGACGAGACACCACGTAAGAACATTTTCAGCTATATCATGTCGAGACACAACGTAAGAACATTTTCAGCTATATCATGACGAGACACAACGTAAGAACATTTTCAGCTATATCATGATGAGACACAATGCAAGAACATTTTCAGCTATATCATGACGAGACACCACATAAGAACATTTTCAGCTATATCATGACGAGACACAACGTAAGAACATTTTCAGCTATATCATGACGAGACACCATGTAAGAACATTTTCAGCTATATCATGACGAGACACCATGTAAGAACATTTTCAGCTATATCATGACGAGACACCATGTAAGAACATGTTCAGCTATATCATGACGAGACACCACGTAAGAACATTTTCAACTATATCATGACGAGACACCATGTAAGAACATGTTCAGCTATATCATGACGAGACACCACGTAAGAACATTTTCAGCTATATCATGACGAGACACAACGTAAGAACATTTTCAGCTATATCATGACGAGACACCACGTAAGAACATTTTCAGCTATATAATGATGAGACACCATGTAAGAACATTTTCAGCTATATCATGACGAGACACCACGTAAGAACATTTTCAGCTATATCATGACGAGACACCATGTAAGAACATTTTCAGCTATATCATGACGAGACACAACGTAAGAACATTTTCAGCTATATCATGACGAGACACCATGTAAGAACATTTTCAGCTATATCATGACGAGACACAACGTAAGAACATTTTCAGCTATATCATGACGAGACACCACGTAAGAACATTTTCAGCTATATCATGACGAGACACCATGTAAGAACATTTTCAGTATATTATGACGAGACACCATGTAAGAACATTTTCAGCTATATCATGACGAGACACCACGTAAGAACATTTTCAGCTATATCATGACGAGACACAACGTAAGAACATTTTCAGCTATATCATGACGAGACACCATGTAAGAACATTTTCAGCTATATCATGACGAGACACAACGTAAGAACATTTTCAGCTATATCATGACGAGACACAACGTAAGAACATTTTCAGCTATATCATGACGAGACACCATGTAAGAACATTTTCAGCTATATCATGACGAGACACAACGTAAGAACATTTTCAGCTATATCATGACGAGACACCATGTAAGAACATTTTCAGCTATATCATGACGAGACACCACGTAAGAACGTTTTCAGCTATATCATGACGAGACACAACGTAAGAACATTTTCAGCTATATCATGACGAGACACCATGTAAGAACATTTTCAGCTATATCATGACGAGACACCACGTAAGAAGCCTGGGGCTATTGATAAAGACTCTGCTAAAGAAAAACCACCAAAGCAGAACAAACGATCTCATTCAGATGTGGCAAATGAAAGTGCAGAAGGAGTTGATATGATAGGCATTCAATCTGACTTGAGTGAAATTAAACAATCCCTTCGGGGTACAGTTACCAAGTCAGATCTTAAAGGTGCAATGGACAATTTAGTACAACAAAAGGATTTAAAAGTTCTCGTCACTGATATTGTTCAGAAATTATTGACTAATTTTGAGGAAAAGATCACTAAAAAGATAGAGCATGTAATATGGGAAAGAACTGGAAAACTGCAAGATCAGTTAGACTCTTTGATGATTGAAAATGAGAATATCAGGGAGCGTATCAGGGCTAAAGATAAGATCATCGAGTCCTTAGAGGAAAGAGTACAGGACAATACCAATAGATCCATTGAAGCCTTAAAGTTAGCCAACTATAATGAACAGTATAGTCGAAAACACAACATTCGAATGGTTAACTTTCCAGAGAAAAAAGGTGAAATCTTGAGAGATGAGTTCGTTAATTTGGTTAAGACTGAACTGAAAGTAGAAATACAACCCAGTGATGTGCAAGCCATCCATAGAATACCTGGAAAAGACGGTTTCCAGAAGCCGGTTATTGTGAAAGTGCGTAATACTGATGTGAAAATACAAATTATGCGACAGAAGAAAAACCTTACAAAAGATGTGAAATTCCACGATGACATTACTCAACGTAACCTTGGACTTATGGCAAGATTGAAAAACACTGAAAAGTTTGAAAATGTTTGGTTCTATAACTGCAATGTGTATGCGAAACCAGAAGGTAAAAGTAGAATCAGATACGATCTTTTTGACAATATTGATGAGAAATTGAAAAAGAAGTTGAAAGAGGGCAATTAATGAACATGCATAATTAAAATTCTTTGCTTAAACTTTTTCTTAAACTGAAATATTAAAAATTATTTTTTCGTTCATTAAGGAAAATGTTTTTTTTTTTTTTTTTTTTTTTTGATAAATGCTATCAAGATCAAGATTTCATTGTTTAAAATCAACAACAACAAATATTAATAACAACAAAAGTTGAGTAGTTTTGATTCTTTTTTTTTTCTTTCTAACTATGAATTTTTACTTGAAAATATGAAATAAAAAAATCATTAATCAAACATGAAAACTTATATTCATAAATGGGAGATAACTCATAGTTATTTGAAAAATTATTGAATTCAATTAACATGTGATATGATTCTTATCTTTTAAAAAAAAATATATGCCATGCTGTTAAAAACAAAGATTGGTAAATGAATACTGGTCTTAAAAAAAACCGACATCTTATGTTTATATGTGTGTATGTTTGTGTACTTCTTATGTGTTACAATTGTATATTATTTTCATTAATTAACCTGTTCCTATGGTTTATAAAACTGCTTTTCTTTTATGATCATGGATGATAATGTAACAGTATTGTCAATGAATGTGAGGGGACTTTTTTCAAACTCAAAAAAGAGGGCAGATGTATTTGATTGGGCCAAAAGTAAACATGCATCCATTGTGTGTTTTCAGGAAACACACAGTAATAATAATATAGAAAAATATTGGGAGGATGAATGGGGAAATAAATGTGTTTTCAGTCACCATGACAGTAAAAGTGCAGGTGTTTGTGTTATGTTTAAAAAAGGTCTTGATTTTGTAATTCATAATTCTGAAATTGACAGAAATGGTCGTTACATTATTTTAGATATAACTATTCACACACAGAGACTCACTTTTGTTTGTTTATATGGTTATAATACAGATGAACCTTCACTATTTAATATTATATTGCAAAAAGTATTGACTTTTTCAAACACAAGTATTTTATTATGTGGTGATTGGAATGTTGTTTTAGATAGGTATATGGATACATATATCATACATAATAGAAATCCTTACTCCCGAAAAAAAATTGATGAAATTATTGAAGCTTTTGAACTTCTAGATCCTTGGCGCACACGTTATCCTGATGAAAGAAAATATACATGGCGTCAGTCCTCACCCATAAAGCAAAGTCGACTTGACTATTTTTTAGTTTCAGAAGACCTATACTCACTTATGAAGTATACTAAAATTATTCCAGGGTATAAAACAGACCACTCTGCTATTATTTTCACCTTCGCAACCAGTTTAGCCAAACGAGGGAAAGGGTACTGGAAATTTAATTCCCAGTTACTAAGAGATACAGATTATATAAAGAGAGTTAAAACATGTATTACGGAAACTATTTCCGAATATTATTTATCAGGTGATGTAGAAGATCATCTTAATGTAAGGTTTTCATGCAATGACCAAACTTTTTTTGAAATATTAAAAATGAAGATTAGATCTATTTCCATTACATATAGTATTAACAAATCTAGAGAAGAAAAGAGTCTATATCGTACACTTGAAAATGATATACAAAATTTAGAAAATATTATGAATTCCTCCCCAGATGATGTGACTCAAGCTTCCTTAGTACACAAACAATTAGATTTAGGGAATAAACGACAACAAAAGATTGAAGGAATACTCCTTAGATCACGGGCTAACTGGCATGAGAATGGTGAAAAGTGCTCAGAGTACTTTTGTAAACTAGAAAAGAAAAATTTTATAAAAAAGACTATCACTGAACTTATAGATGAAAATGGCCAACATATTACAGATCCATCAGAAATCCTTCTTGAACAACAACATTTTTATAAAACTCTATATTCAAGTAGGAATATCAATGATTATGACGAGTCATTCTTTAATCATGACATTAAACTTACAGAGGATCAAAAAGACCTATGTGAGGGAAACTTAACTTTCAAGGAATGTGCGGAGTCATTAAAATTTATGATAAATGGAAAAAGTCCTGGATCTGATGGATACACTGTTGATTTTTATAAGTTCTTTTGGAAAGATATTGGTCCATTTGTTTTTCGGTCTCTTTTCTATGGATACAATTCTGGTAAATTTTCAGAATTCCAATATCAAAGTGTTATTACCTGCATTCCTAAGGAAGGAAAAGACAGACAATATATTGGTAATTGGCGACCTATTAGTCTTTTAAATACTGATATCAAAATAGCTTCTGCAGCATTAGCTAACAGACTTAGACCCGTTTTACCTTTCATCATAAGTGATACACAAAAGGGCTTCATGAAAGACAGATTTATGGGTGAGAACACACGCCTTTTATATGATTTAATGCACTATCTTGAGGAAAATAATAAGACAGGCCTTTTATTACTTGTTGATTTTGAAAAGGCATTCGATTCAATCGAATGGTTATTTTTGAAAAAAGCATTAAATAGCTTCAATTTTGGACCCTCCTTATGTAAATGGTTTGAAACATTATATTCTAGTGCATCCAGCTGTGTTATTAATAATGGACACTTGTCCCACTTTTTTAATTTAGAAAGAGGCTGCCGACAAGGTGACCCTCTTTCTCCTTACCTATTTATTATTGGTGTTGAGTTATTATCTTTGAAATTGAAAAGAAACCCTGATATTCAGGGAATTACTATTAATGATGATGAAACACTATTGAGTCAGTATGCAGATGACACATTCTTAATTCTAGATGGGAGGGAAATATCCTTAAAGGAAACACTCTCATGTTTTGAATCATTTTACAAAGCCTCAGGGTTAAAAGTGAATGCTTCTAAAACAAAAGCAGTATGGGTGGGAAACAAAAAATATTCAGATCTTATTCTATGTCCTGAATCAAACCTTCATTGGTCACATTCAAATTTTAAACTTTTGGGGATTGAATTTTCTTTAGACTTGAACCGTATTACAGAAATTAATTTTTCAAAGAAGATTAAGGAGGTCTCTGCAATTTTAAAGAGCTGGCAACATAGAAAACTTACATTAATGGGGAAAATTACAGTTATAAAATCTCTTGCTCTCTCAAAATTAGTTCACTTACTGACTGCATTGCCAAACCTAACACAGTCTAGGTTAAATGAATTAACTTCATTATTTTATAACTTCATATGGAATAATAAACCAGATCGTGTTAAGCGTAATACATTGATTGGTGATATCACTCAAGGTGGGCTTAATATGATACATATCCATTCTTTTAATATATATCTAAAACTTAGTTGGATAAAAAGACTCCTGACTAATCCAGAGGGTAAATGGCAGAAGTTAGTTTTAACTGACCTTAAACAGTATGGTGGTGAAAGAGTTTTATATCTACAGAAAGAAAAGCTTAGAGAAATTTCTGTTAGTTTAAAAAACCCTTTCTGGAGTGATGTTTTACTTTGTCTCAGTGAAGCAAAACCACATACTGATTCTTCTGTTAATGACACTTTATCATTAGATATTTTGAATTTTTCTTCTTTAGATGATTTTCCATATTACTTATTATGGAAAAACAGAGGTGTGCAGTTTGTGAGTGATCTTATTAATCATGAAAATAAGCAATTTTATAGTTTTGAGCAAATTCAAGAGAAATTAGAAACTAACAATTTCCTGATGTTTTATAGATTGATTGCTAGAATTCCGAAAGCTTTCAAAGATTGCTTAAAAGAAAACCTTTTAGATATTCATTTTGATACACATGATACAACTGATACTTTTGTAAAAAAAATTGTATCTAATAAAAAAGCTAAATTTATATACAGAAGTCTTATAGATAATATTGTCCAAAATCCAACTGACAAATTTTTGAAATGGGAAAAATTGTTGGATATAGAGATTACTGATTGGTCAGAATATTTTGTAATTATGAAAAGATCATGCAGAGACACCTATTTGAGAAACTTTCAGTTTAAATTTCTGCATAGGATTATAGCTACGAATTCATTTTTGTATAAAATAAAATTAAAAGATACACACTTATGTACCTTTTGTAAAGCAAATGATGAAACCATTGAACATTTGTTCTTTGATTGTCCTATATCTTATCGATTGTGGCAATTTATTTCGAACAGATTTAAACTATATTTTGTTAATTTTGTTTTGAACAAAGAAAACATTTTCCTTGGCTGTAAAGATGAAAGTTTATTGCTGAATTTATTGATAATACTTACAAAAAACTATATTTACAAATGCAAACTCAATGAAGCAAAGCCAAATACAATTGAGTTAAAAAATAAGATTAAGAAGTATCAATCTTTTGATCAGTATATAGCAAAGAAAAATAATACGGTTCAAGCCTATGAAAAATTTTGGGCACCTATATATATCATCCTAAATTAAAAAGGTATTGTAAGGCAGTTGTATATGATGGGAACAAGAATACACTTTTCACAGTATTAGCAAATATTTGAAAAAATGTACAAGTTGTAACAGACAGAATGTAGAGAGTAAATGTGTGTATGAGAGATGGAGAGAGAGTCCACCTTTTCACTTTAATATTTAATTTTTTTTGTAACTCTTTTGAAATTTAATTTGTAAAAAATGAAATAGTCATTATTTTTTCACTGATTTCTTTTTAATACCCCTGTATACCCTAGTCAGGTGGTAATGTACAGGGGATTGTAAAATCCTGACTATTGAAAAATAAATAAAAGAAAAAAAAAATATCATGACGAGACACAACGTAAGAACATTTTCAGCTATATCATGACGAGACACCATGTAAGAACATTTTCAGCTATATCATGACGAGACACCACGTAAGAACATTTTCAGCTATATCATGACGAGACACAACATAAGAACATTTTCAGCTATATCATGACGAGACACAACGTAAGAACATTTTCAGCTATATCATGACGAGACACAACGTAAGAACATTTTCAGCTATATCATGACGAGACACCATGTAAGAACATTTTCAGCTACATCATGACGAGACACCATGTAAGAACATTTTCAGCTATATCATGACGAGACACAACGTAAGAACATTTTCAGCTATATCATGACGAGACACAACGTAAGAACATTTTCAGCTATATCATGACGAGACACCATGTAAGAACATTTCCAGCTATATCATGACGAGACACCACGTAAGAACATTTTCAGCTATATCATGACGAGACACAACGTAAGAACATTTTCAGCTATATCATGACGAGACACCACGTAAGAACATTTTCAGCTATATCATGACGAGACACCACGTAAGAACATTTTCAGCTATATCATGACGAGACACAATGTAAGAACATTTTCAGCTATAT
Source organism: Bathymodiolus brooksi (assembly GCA_963680875.1). Classification (NCBI taxonomy): domain Eukaryota; kingdom Metazoa; phylum Mollusca; class Bivalvia; order Mytilida; family Modiolidae; genus Bathymodiolus; species Bathymodiolus brooksi. The sequence continues at coordinate 29,195,057 of OY804588.1, read as the reverse complement.
CATGACGAGACACAACGTAAGAACATTTTCAGCTATATCATGACGAGACACAACGTAAGAACATTTTCAGCTATATCATGACGAGACACCACGTAAGAACATTTTCAGCTATATCATGACGAGACACAACGTAAGAACATTTTTAGCTATATCATGACGAGACACCATGTAAGAACATTTTCAGCTATATCATGACGAGACACCACGTAAGAACATTTTCAGCTATATCATGACGAGACACCATGTAAGAACATTTCAGCTATATCATGACGAGACACCATGTAAGAACATGTTCAGCTATATCATGACGAGACACAACGTAAGATCATTTTCAGCTATATCATGACGAGACACCATGTAAGAACATTTTCAGCCATATCATGATGAGAATAAGTTAATTTTGAGAAGATGATGATATCTGTTTTATAGTCCTAGCTCACAGAAACAAAAGATTACAGGTAGATGTGTTGCTCCATTTGGACACATTATCCTGATTCTTTACTCTTACTCCATAATGCCATGAGCTTCTTAGGGAAACAACAAATATCAATTTTATAGCCTTTGGTTTGACCAAAATGGGGGTCGAAACCACAAGTTGTAGAATTGAATGGATTGGGTTGGATTATGGTGTTTAACGTCACTTTCAACAATATTTCAGTTATATAGTGGCGGTCAGTGTTATCGGTGGAGGAAAACGGAGAAAACCACCGACCTGCTGCAAGTTACTGACAAACAATATCACATAATGTTGTATCGAGTACACCATGCCTGAGTAGGATTCAAACTCACAACGTTAAAGGTGATAGGCACTGATTGTACAGGTAACTGTAAATCCAATTACCATACGATCACAACCGCGACGGCCCCTGTAGCATTGGAGGAGACCATGCTAAACATTACCACTATCATTGAGGCAGTGAAAATAGTTACCATTATGTATTTGAGTGTCCAAACTTAAGATCTAGTGTTGTATTCACTTAATCTATTCCCAAATTTACTTTTTTTGTTTCTTCAGAGCATCATACATTTCGTTGGACAACTAGATTATTTTTTGACTGTTCTACTAACTAAATGCCAAGGTCAAATTCTGAAAAAGCCATACAACATATTTGATTGGTCAATTGGAGGTTTTCTTTTTTTAGATTTTACTCACTCAATGCCAAGGTCAACTTCTGGAATACCAGACAACATCTGATTGGACAACATGTCTTCTGTTCTTCTGTTAGACGATTCTATCTTTAGTTTCTCAGGAAGAGCAAATAATGCATCCCCTTGTTTCTTTGGTCTGAAATTAAAATTTTTAATTGTCAAACCTGCCTTAAACTTAAAGGGCATGCAGCCTCATTTTTCCTATTAATGAGTAATGCATATAAATTGCATAAAAATATAAATCTAACCTCTATAAAGAGCAACAGCTAATATAGGACATATTTTCAGGTTCCCTCGAGTGCCCTCAATACAGGTTTAATTGTACATGTATGTAATTGCTCAGTAGGCATAAAGATATCTTTTCATGTGATAATAAATCGTTACAGTATATACTACTCTTAAGTTCCGAATATTGATAATAAATCATGAGTAACCGAACAACGCAATTATTCACGAATGCGTGTTGTTAGCTCATTAGTGAATTCATCATTCTTCTGTTACCAGTGATTTATTTTTTTATATTTGAAATGAAAGATTGGTTATACTGTTTATCATATTGAATTTACACTTTGGTTAGGAGTTACAGTTATGGTGTTTTTCGTCACTTTCAACAATATTTCAGTTATATCTGACATTGCTGTCTGTTTTATTGGTGGAGGAACCCGAAGTACTCCGAGAAAATCACAGACCTGTCACAAGTCACTGACAAGTTTTATCACATAAAGTCATATTGAGCACACCTCGCCATGGGAGGGATTCAAACTCACAGTTTTAGTGGTGATAGGCACTGACTGCATAGGTAGTTGTAAATCCAACTACCATATGACCATGACAGTCCCTACACTTTTGTTTGAGCTGACAAGATAATTTAATAAGGAATTTGTTTTTCCTTGTCATATGAATTATCTGTGTGATAAAAAATTACAAGAATAAAATGAAAAGCAAAACATATCACAAGATCTAACAAATATCACACTGTCAGAACAGTTCAATATCTAACAAATATCACACTGTCAGAACAGTTCAATATCTAACAAATATCACACTGTCAGAACAGTTCAAGATCTAACAAATATCACACTGTCAGAACAGTTCAAGATCTAACAAATATCACACTGTCAGAACAGTACAAGATCTAACAAATATCACACTGTCAGAACAGTTCAAGATCTAACAAATATCACACTGTCAGAACAGTTCAATATCTAACAAATATCACACTGTCAGAACAGTTCAAGTTCTAACAAATATCACACTGTCAGAACAGTTCAAGATCTAACAAATATCACACTGTCAGAACAGTACAAGATCTAACAAATATCACACTGTCAGAACAGTTCAAGATCTAACAAATATCACACTGTCAGAACAGTACAAGATCTAACAAATATCGCACTGTCAGAACAGTACAAGATCTAACAAATATCACAC